>JACJUY010004672.1:51918-67067 GCA_014220935.1 Platorchestia sp. MABIK
AATATATTGCCTAGCGAAACGAAATAAAATTATATTACCTAGCAAGATGAGATTAATGTTTCGCTACAGTCTCCTGGCAAAGTGAGGGGAGTACGTTTAGCTTTAGGATCTTCAAATGTACTGAACTTTGTCATAGGGCGAAAGCCCGAAGAGTAATAATAGGGCGAAAGCCCGAAGAGTAATAAAAGGGCGAAAGCCCGAAGAGTAATAATAGGGCGAAAGCCCGAAGAGTAATAATAGGGCGAAAGCCCGAAGAGTAATAATAGGGCAAAAGCCCGAACGGTAATAATTGGGCGAAAGCCCGAAATGATTAGTACTCTACATTGAACTTCCACCCATTCGCCAGGAAAAAATTAGGGGTCGATTGGTCTATAAGCTGCATGGACACCAACTCACTAGCAGACGTGCGCCCAGTCTAAGAGTGACGAACCTCAAAGTCCATAGAGTTGGGAGCTCCTCCGACGACTGATGGCTGTGTCGGGCTTGCCGGAGTCGTGTTGGTGAACAGCTCACAGCTTCGACATCGCACCATCCCGACGCCTGCCCTGCAGATGCGTAGGACTCCCATTTCCAGCCCAAGACCACCAGACGAGCGAAGGCGGAGCGAAGCAGCGCGGTGACGGCGAGCTTAGCCTCTCATCTTCCCGTCGCCTAGAAACGTTGCAGTGGAGACACCTCCAAGCCCAAAGCTTAGGTTCGGAGAAAATTAGTCCAGCGGCCGAACAACGTAAAACCTGAGGCGACAGGAAAGCGCTACCCACAGAGTCAGTAGCCTGTAGTTATGTTCTGCTAGTATTTTGGGCAGATTGCTAGAGCAGAGCTTTTCTGCTGTGTCTATGAAAGCTACAGTAAACTGGATACTGTATACTGTATTTCGCCAATCTTAAACTAGGAGCAATCTACTAGTGTGCCAGGACTACTTTAAAACCAGTCGACCAATCTTAGATCAGGATTTTATATATGGGACATCGTAGGGTCGGGAGGTGCGTGATTTTAAAAGTTTTCTAATTTAGTCATTGAAGATAAACAACAACAATTAGAGCCAAATTCTAGTTTCAGCTGTAAAATTTTTCGTCGCATTTACTCAGTGTATTAAACTGTCAATTGTATTTTTTTGTGACGAATAGGCAGTATCGCAATTCAGTTTAGTGCAGTAAATGTGATAAATTCTCACGTAGTTTTTTAATGAATAGCTTTGAGGTATAATTCTGTGCATTTCATCGCGCTAGTTTTCTTAATTTGACTTTTCTAATAGTTTTCTAATATGACAAATTTGTAAGAAGCGCAGTATTTGCGAGGATGACTTGCGAGCAAGGATTTAATATTCGAATTTTAAGAATTGCACACATTTTTAACGTAAAATCTCGCTAATGATAGAAAGATCAAGTTCAATGATGTGTCACGGCGTCTTAAACACACTCCTTCTGATGTAAAGACAACGCCAGGCGACGAAGAGGAGATTTAAGCCCTCATTTGAGAGAGAGAGAGAAAGAAGTGGAAAAATTAGAGAGGAAAAGTACATAGAATGAGAGAAATAAGTAACAGAAAGCGTTCTTCCTACTCAACATTTGCTCGATCAATACGGGGATAATAAGTGCTAACCGAAAATTGTTATTATTTCTTTTTTATGGTAAGCACGGGAGTTATAAAAAAAACTGTTGTTAGTTTTCGCACAACGTAGTACAACCCGATGATAATTCCGAGACCTAAAACGCAAAGATGAGCGCAGCATAATATGAAAATGGGATACGTATTACGTATCTAGACCACCACATTATATTTTAAAACGAGCTACACCATAAGGAAAAAAAATACATGCTGAACTAAAACGTTTCCCCGCAATACATGAACACTGTGTGTCGCATTTTCTTGCGTAGCCTCGCAACCACGCGCGATATCACTACAGTATTGACTCTAGTTGATGTGGAACCTTGATACATCCGTAACCTTACCCTTACACGTGTTTTTTTTTGTTCACATCGAACTTTCCCCGCCGTTGGGTCTCTGTTCCGCCATCTTCAGTTGGTCGTCGGAAGTGGTGTATCACTCTATGTGCCATTCCTCTGGCACGCTGGCGTTGTCGTGTAGTGATGCTCGGGTACCCTGGTGTGCTGAGGCATGCTGGCGCGGGTACTGGTGTTGTGACGCGTTTGCAATTGGTGTGTTCATCCGGTATCTGTTACACTAGTGCCCTGGTGCTGTGTTGCGCCTTGTGCTCTGGTCCGTCGGTTCCGTAGTACACTGGTGCGCTGCAGGATGCTGGTACACCATGGTGCGCTGGTACGCCGTGGTGCGCTGGTGCACCGTGGTGCGCTGGTGCACCGTGGTGTGCTGGTTCTGGGAACGGGTGCTGTGATGTCCATGGTACTCTGGTCTCTAGGTCCTGAGTAAACTAGCTCTCTGATGCTGTTGCGTATTGTGCTTTGGAACGTTGGTTCTGTAGTGCACTTGTGCGCTGAGGTTGGCGCTGGGGACTGGAGCGCATGGTGCCCGGGATGCCAGAGCTCTTCCCCAGCGGCCAACCAAGCTCTTCCCAGCGACGTGCAGCTCGCCCACGCACTCTTGGCAAAACTTGTGAACTTTCAGTTGTGAACTTGTGAGGCCCCGTTTATGCACCTTCTCGTATCCTTTCTTCTGGATCCTCGTATTGACCATTGTAGCCTGGTTTGGGAGATATGCAGAAAAATCTTCAAAAAGATCTACAAAAATGCATGAATTTTGCAGATAAGGTTGTATGCAAAGGTAAATTCAAAAGGAGTGATCACGTAACTCCTCTCCTGAATAAGCTCGAAACACTTAGAGAATTCAAAACTAAAATAGCTCTCTATCTTGCGTCTACACATAAATTGTAAACTACAGTACGTACTGGAAAAGAAGTCAGGAGTTTTTAGTACTAATTATCTTATCCTTTCATAAGATCATACAACAATCAAGACATATCTGTATTATGCATTTGCAATATGGTTACTTGTATGCGTATATTAAGTACATGCATGTACTCACATGCGACTCACATGTACACACATGTGACGTGTATATATGTGTATGGAAATATATATGTATGTGTGTGTGTGTATATTTATGTGTAGAACTTATCCCCTTCCTAAAATGCTTTAGTTAATATTGGGTGACAATGTGCCGTCCCTTACACTCTTTGAGTATACTTTGGCCACACTATTTTAGGTTGTTTGGACTTTCTCGTTTTGTCCCAGCAAAGTTGAAAATGTTATGGTTGGCATTGTACAACGATCCGATTCATCTGTTTGAATCCGGTGAACTTTTTTGTGCCAAAGCTAGTAGCATATGAAGTTTGATATTTGTGCTAGTGAAAAATTTTTCATTTTATCCGAGCCAGTTATTTAGTTTACTAGTTGATACGAACAGTGTAAAATTGCCTCTAATATCAACCTCGCACTCTGAGACGCAAATTAATTTGGATCTACCCGTTTTAATTTCAACCATAATCCCTCATTTCACTAGTTCCAACGTTCGTAAGCTCAAATTTAAAAATGGGAGTTCACTGACTAGAGTGTTTTTAACAACAACGCATCACATGCACAATGTTTTCTCGACCACTTGTTATAAAATAAATTGTTAAAATCAGACCAACGCAACGAAGGGAAGGCATTTTCTACGTACTTCCTCCCAACCATTTGTTTCAAAAATAAACTGGTATAAGTATTACGATCCCCAAAGTGTAGATATCAAGTCAAGGTCTAAACTTTGAGATATTTGAAAGCATTTTTCGCTCAAATTAAAACATTTGAACATGCGACGTAGTTCATTGGCAATTTTTACTTTCCTACGCTCGTGTGTGCATTAAGACGAAATAATTTTCGGTGGTTAACTTTACGTATTGTTCCAGCTATGCAGCAAATATTATGGACTTATGATCCAATAAACGCGCACCCCAACAAGAGTGTTTTCAATTATGTGTCACAGGGATTTTGTTTTGTTTTCTTAGTTGCTCACATTCATTCTGCATTTTCTAAGCCGAATTAATTACCGCAAAGAGGGAAAGGATGTTAATGTGAGGGTGTTTTAGCATCTTCTTTCCCTTTTTTCGTTCTCATTAAAACATTTTCAAAAAAGCCACGGATTCGACGAATGTTATAACTTTAAAAAACAGCATGGTTTAATCTTCTTATTCTAGTCTCAAATTGCTCTTGATAGCTTTGTGTGGAAAACTCTTCTTTCTTTCTTCCTCTCGCGAATACATCATGACAACACTATTTTGGATAGTTAACTTTTTGTACGGTTCCACCTATGTTGAAAATGTTACGGCGAGCAATGTACAACAATACTTTTCATGTCTTTGACTCCTATGAACTCTTTGCGCCAGTACTATTAGCGTAAGTAGGAAATATCATAACCGTTTTCTGATTTGTTGTGGTGAATATTATATTCTTTCCGAGCTCACCACGTGGCATACTGTATGATGCGTCAGTGTGAAAAATTGTCCAAAATCCCGATTGTCGACTAGACGCAAAATAAATCAAATCTGTTCATTTTACTTCTAACATCAATCCCTCACACTCGAATCACTAGCTCCTACGTTCTTATGCTCATATTTTCATTACGAGTACGCACTAACGAGAGGGTTTTCAGCAATGCTTTACATGAATTTAATTTTCTTATAGTCACTTGTATTTAAATACATTACCAAAATCTGACTACCGCAACGAAAAGGAACGCATTTTTTTTTCGTGCTTTTCTTCAAATCCTGTTCCAAGAATTATCATGGGTATTACGATAACCATGTATAAATAGCAATTAAGGATTTAAATCATTTGTTTCAACACTTAACATGGGTATTACAATAACCATGAATGAATGGCAATTAAGGGTCTCTATGCTAAGGTATTTGAATGCGTTTTTCGCTTTTATTTTCAATACATGTGAGCACTAATGAATGTGTTTTCCAAATGAGCGGCGCGAGGATCGTGTTCTCTTAGTTACTTATATTTAAATGCACTGTAAAAATCAGATTAGGCAAGGGGGAGAACTCATTTTTGTTGTGCTTTTCTGTCTATCATTTTTTGTTTCAAAAATTTACGCGGGTATCACGATACCAATGTGTTATTATCAGTTAAGGATGTTAAGGTTAAGGTGTTCTAAAAACCAATGTTTCGACATTTCATGTTTGTACTTTATGGAAATAAAATATTTGTTTCTTTGTTGTTTGTTCTCTAAATCTTGACGCTCATTCCCGAACTTTAGACTAAAGCCCTGTTTACTCTGGTATACATTTTATCGCAGGCTCACGTGTATACGCCTCATGTGGCACCTCACATGAGCCATGAGCGTTTACACTAGACGTTGAGCGCGCGCACCGTGGTGTGCGGCTGTGCGCTGCTCAATTTGTTAAAACCATTCAGTGCGTCATTAACCGCCATTAGAGGTGTATCGCCGTCGCTTGTCTGAATATTGTTGCTGCGTCGTAGGCTATGTAATCTTTTCTTTATATGCAGGAATGAAATGTTAGTATATTCGTTCATTCTCTTTAAAATACAATTTAAAGCAGCCACCTTCATACTACGATCCTTAAATTTGCTGATTTTAGTCCGCCATAGGCATTCATGGTCTCTGTACAGTTTAATTGCAACGTAACTTCTCGCGGTAAAGTTGCATCAGACGTAATGGATGAGCAGAGGGCAACACTACATCTCATGACAACTAACTGTACACAGATCGGAGACAGAGTTGCGAGGCTGTCGCGTGTCGCGCATTGCGAATTCGATCAGAACGAATAGGGAACTTCGTATACGCACACACAAATATGAGCCTCAGTGGTGAGCCTCGTACACGTGTCGTGCCTCACGGCCGAAATGTCCCTAGTGTAAACGGCCCGTAACCCTTGCTCCTCTTTCACATTTCTTCCCCTCAACACCTAAATTTTATCAACACATTCCTTACCTTAACTCATAGTCCTGTGCACCTTTCAATTAAGCATTGAATTTATATAACTTACATTTCAAGATTCAATTATTCCCACAGTCTGTTTAAGGACGCCTTCCCTCCAATTCACCCGCACACTTTAGGAAGGCGGCTTCACATTGTTGTCGAGTGATGGCGATATGCAAGCTGCAATCTTCATTTCCCCCATTTAAACATGACCTTGTGTAACTATTTTAGGTCTTAGAAGATTTGCAGCTTGCATATCGCCATACTCGACACCAATGTGAATTGGCGCGACGTTGAGCTGCAGCTACGTGAGCGCTGCAGGTCGCGCTGTCTATGAGGGCCTCTTCACACTCCACACCTCTACTGCATGAAATCATGGCGCTGCAGGCGGTGTGTGGACAATGTATTAGTGTCAGAAGGAGTAGGGCAACTGGAACATCCTGGAACCTGCAGTGATAGAAAGTTTAGCCTGAAGAGCTAAAGTTAAAATTTGATGGAATAGGTAACATGAATAGGTAACATGTCATCTGCGCGTAGGTAACATCAGAAAATCATGATGAAATGCGAAATAACTGGAACTTTCCATTGTTAAATATTGCATTCACAATGAGAATATTACGTGCTGTTGGTGTTACAAAATTCCCTCTGTATTATGGATCCTTTGGTAAGCCTAAATCCTTTATGTCGTATTGATCAGTTGAACAACATCGCTACGTCACAAAATCATTAAATTTTAAAACGTCTGTATATATAATGCGCTGCTCAGGCTCTGTAAGTTTAAAAACAGCTGTTTTTCTTATGCGCTAAATTATAACACTTCCCTGATTCAGCAAAGATGTGTGTTCGTATGCATCAGAGATGGTCGATAGTGTAGCACATTTGTCTCACTTAACGTTTACATTTGCACTTCGTAATTTTTTCCCTTTGCCTTCATGCCTTTTTTTGATAGCTTGTATGTTTTTTTGTGCAGTTCTTAGAATAAAAATGCTTAAATCTTTATACATTATTGTCATTTACCTATATTGGTTATACTTATTGCTGTGGCCATTGGCTTTCTTCTGTGCTCCCATTTCATTCCTCTTTCACTGTTCCTCTATCTTTTCTTGGTAGGTTTAAGCTCTTCCCTCGAGACCGAACTCTATATTCTCTTAAGAGTGACGCAAATCCCGTGACTCCTGAGCAATGTATCATAAGCGTTTTGAAATATATCATGAACTTTACGAAATATCATATGCCATTTTTTAATACAGCTTGAGGTAATTGAATAAATTTTTGGAATCCTGTAGATTTGCAGTGCTAGCCACAAATAAGGAAACATGACGCAAAAAAAAAAAATTATTGAAAAATTTCCTGACGAAGTGTCAACTTTTATACAGTCAACTCTATGCTGTCAACTTTTATGATGTCACCTCAGTCTGTCAACGGGCAGACATCGTTGGAAGGTGCACATTACGAGAGGCACACGGAAACATTATTCACCTCGGGGATGTACTTTACGCTGCCTGTGGTGTGTTTAGACGATGTAAGGCTTATTGCGCTATATGGGAGATGAAAAGAGTGCACTTTTGTCAGTTTACGAGACCAAGTCTGTAGGCGGTTCATTCAAAGTAGGTGGTTCGATTTAAATGATTTATAATACTTCCAGACGTTGCAATTGGATGCATTAGCAGAATAAACCACTAATGACTGAACAAATCTAAATCTTGTGAGTGGCCTTAAAGGGTATGTGGAACAGTGACGAAACAAGCATACGTATGCAGCCCTTTTTCGAAATAGAGTAGAAGCAGTTACAGGAGAAAACTAGTGCGAGCAAGAAGCCCGCAAATCGCTCGTACCGTCGCAAATAACTGTACACAGCGTAGTGTTAGGACGCCGCGTGACGCACTTATAATACGAAAAGTGAAGATCAAAATTATTTAAATATCGGAAGTGCAATGTTATCAGTGTTGTATCACTATAGCTTGATGTATAATTGGTGATATGCTGAAAAGCAGTTTATATTTTTTTTGACATAATTAAAAGTTAAGAGTGAAATATATCCACATTAGGAGAAAAAATTAACTTTGAAATAAAGGGTGCAGCAACATAACTTCATTTTTTTAAATGCGCGCCATTCAGTTGGCTGACGTCGTAGCGGGGACCTAGTGGTCTCGTTCGAGAGGCGTGGTTAATGAGTTTTCATCCCACAGTGTTTTGAGGAAACGTTTCTCACACTTCAAGATCATCGATGGCTGTTTTGAGGGAACACTTCCCAGAGCGCCTCATCACAATTATGGGCCATTTGGAGTGGCCGGCCGCTCCCCCGATTTCCCCCGAAGGGCTCCCCCTCGTGGTTTTTTTATACGTTTTTTTTAAATCCCGCGTTTATGTGGGCCGTCCAAGTACCCTACAAGGTTTGAATGTGAACATCCAGGAGTAAATTGCCAACATAACCCCTGCTATTCTAGCCAGAGTCAAGACAAACGCTAGAAATCGGTTTACTCAGTGTATGGAGAATAGGGGATGTCACATACCTGATAGAATTTTCAAAACTGTGTAAACAGGACTTTAGGTAAGTACTTATGTTATAAAAAGGAAATAAAACTTTTCTGAGTTAAACCATGGATTTTATTCGGTTTTGAAAAAAGGAAGTTATGTTGCTGCACCCTGAATATGATAATATAGGGGACATTTTAAGAAAGCAAATAATTTTTATAGGTTGTTTTTGGGGATTCACAGGATAATTTAATTTGTTTAGAGAAAAACCATTTTCAGGAGAATGCTAAGGAGAGCGATGCCGAATCTGGGAAGATCAAATATTGACAATGGTAAGTCGTAGAAACGAAAAACACGTTTCGTTATGACTGTATGGTTCATAATTGGTTAACTAAAATACATGACATGGCTCTATATAAATAAAAACTGAATACATCAATCAATAGGAATATTCAGCTGTCACACTGGGAATTTTGAGCAGTGTATTATTATTTTGCTTGCTGGCGGACGGTGTTTTTAAAAAATCTTGAAGAATATTTTTACTAGTGAGTTACGAAAATTTTTGAGCAGAAAGTTCACTGCCGAGAATTTACACTGTGCCGAAGTTAAGTTTGTATTTTGAGCTACCTTTTATAGGGTCGCGAACAGAGAAAATGAAAATGGAAGTAGCATAAACAGTTAAGAGGTTTTTTCCACAAATAAATCCTTGTGCATATTTTACAAATGATAGGAAGATCGGATCATATTTCAAGCGAAGGAATACTGCGGATGTGATGTTGCGCACCTCAGTTGTGTGTCAATTTACGTGTGACCGTTGCGAGCGCTTTTACATTGGTAGCACTGGGCTCCAATTGTTTGTGAGGTGTGCACAACACAGGGGAGTCTCCTTTCGCACCGGCTGTAACCTGACCAAACCATCCAACTCATCTATAAGAGAACACTTGTTTGAAGAAAGGCCATATTTTTAATAACAAAAATTTTAAAATCTTCGATTCAATATCAAATTTGTCCGATTTCCACATTTTAGAGTCGATTTACATTTTAAAAAACCGTCTATCAATAAATGAATGTGATACAGCGGTGAAACTTTCCATTGTTTGTTGATATTTTGTACAGTTTTTGTTTTATCAAGTCTTTTCAATATCTTTATATTGCATCCGGTTTATTCAGAAGATTTATGGTTACAATGTTTTAATACTTCGATTTTTTGTATTTCAGAACACTGAAGATGAATTTTTATAATCCGAAACGTTTGTTTTTCATCATTATATTCTTATAGCCCCGTTGGTTTTCTTTTTTATCCTAATTATGAAGAATGTAACGAAGAAACTATAATACAAGCATTTTTGAAGTAATGAGCACCAGAAGTGGGCTAAAATCGACTGGTAATTCACGATTGTTCTGCATTTGCGAATAGAGTGATACACCCACCGCACACGAATTGATGACCGCTATAGAACTGAAGTTTATGAGAACTTTTGAGTGCGCACCGTAGAATGTTTGAAGTGAAACGGCGTGTTAAAAATTATTATGAGGTTTTGTCTTAAAGTTACATGGCAACTTATTTCAGGCGAATGAAACTTGCTGTACATCAAATTATTGCCCCATAGTGGGTCGGAACGTCTTTTTGTTAGTAGTGCTTCGACTTTAGGATTGCTTAGACGTTGTGTGATTTATATACATTGTAAAGGAAACAGATTTTCTGGTACTTTTTTTTGGTGGAAGGCTGTTCGATCGATCGAATTGATCGGTTATTGAATTTTACTGTCATCATTTTCCCCATTTGTATGAGATTGTAGCTTTGCTTTTGTATTTTGTGTCAAGTGTATGTCGTTGGAAGAATTAGATCGTGATTATCCCGATTGCTAAGGCAAACACCACAGAACTAAGAAGCAAAGAAGAAGGAAGAGTTCATAAAATATTTGACCGCAGAGTGTAAGAAAAGGGTGCGCACATTAACCACGTGAGTAAAACTAATCATATTATTTACTAGCTCTTTATAGCATGTTTGTGTATAGTTTCCATTTTTTCTTTTTGATTGTTTCGATCATTTGTTTATTTTTTTGAGTGGGGTGAGCCAATTTCTCCATACGAGATTGTGGGTACAAACGCTCACCCAAAATAGTCCCGCAGCATTTATCTCATGAGTGCCTAGGGCTGCTTGAGGGTCTGGTATACACGTTTGTCTGATATACTTCGCACGTGTCTGGTGTTTCACTTGCATCGTGTCTTACATCTCAGGTGTGATATCTTTAAGTCTGATGTTTCAAACCTGTGCATGGTGCATATTGAATGGGTCCGTGTCTCAAGTATCTAGCGTGTCACCAATGTCTGGAGTGCAACACACGAATGTGTGATAGTGTCACATGAGTCTCACATCAATCATGTGTGACATCACAAGAGTGTTTCCCAGGTAGCAAAATTTATTGACCAAATATTGAGCCAATATACAGTCTCAATATTGACTGGATATTCAAGATGAACATTGGGGAAATACCTTATTTTGGAAAATTCGGTTGAAATTGGAAAATATATTGGCCCAATAACAATATTATCATCAACCCAATATCACTGTTATTGTGTCAATATTGACTTGATAATGAGGTGTTCCCTACGTTAACATTGGCTGAGTACTTAATTCCTGATTTAAGGTTGATACTGGTAAAACAAAATTGTCCCGCTAATGATATTTTCACTAACCCAATATCAGCTAATTATTCTGTCACTACGAACTTGATATCTAGCTTATAAGACCAGGTGATGCTGCTTCAGCCATTGAGTTCCGTTTTACGGCGTGAATCGGCGAGGCCTTACTTATACTTCCCACCTAATTATCTATTGGTGATACGCAGCGTAGTTGAAATTTTTACTTGGTGAAATTTACATTGGGATATATCACAATTACTGAACATAAATAGAATAAAATTGAGGTTTGAGGGGTAACTAAGGTATGGCACTACAAGGTGTTCCTTAAAAAAATACAAGGTCAACGGGCAACCTGTACATGCAATTTGATTCCGTCAAGTATGCGTAATTGTTCAATATATAGATATTTATTGCTATAGTAACATATGACAAACGATTTTAGCATATTTTTTTCAAAAAACTAGATTTTCGAAACTCATTGGACGACTGAAAAAACAAGAACTATGAACCTGCGATTACAGTAAGTCTGAATATACATATTATTGTTACGTATTCACATTTCTTGATATTTGTCAAATATATCTGCACTCATTAATGACTGAAATAACTATTCATTAACTTAATTGGTACACTTTATACAAATTACTCCGTATTATTGGCGTATGAAATCAACCCAATGTTTGGGCAATAGTAATTTTTATTTAAACGAATTTTATTAAATTGCGAGATTTTTAATTATAATGAGATAGTTTCCACTTATATGAATATCATACATATATATATATATAAACCGTTAGTTTAATATTATAAATAAAACTATTTACTACATTGTCCCAATAACAAGTTGATTTCATAAATAAGTATTTCTTTTTCGATATTGTCTTGTTATTAGCCTATTATTGTAATCCAAGATTCCAATTTCGGGTCAATAAATAATTATTAACCCAATATTGGCCTAATGATTTCTTGCTACCTGGGTTGGTGCGTCGCAAGTATACATCAAGTCACTCGTGTGTCCCGTGCAACCAGTGTTGTATGCTACACGCGTCTGTTAACACACGCGTGTAATGTGTCACACGTGTTTCGTGTTTCTCGTTTTATTCATATTTTGTGCGCCACACGCCTGTCTCATGTGTCGAATGAGAGTATGTGAGACTGGTGTGTCACAAGATTCGTGCCACTCGTGTGTTTGATGTGTTAACTAATAGTCTCAGATACTAAAAGAGCGTTTACCCAATTTTATGCCAGATCAACTGTGTATCACCAAGACAACATTTTTGAAATTCGACTGTTGTTCTTCACATTGGGTTGAAAATTTTGCTTCTACACCGCTTTGAGAGACATGAATAGCTTAATGAATGAGAGCTTTTTCTGTTAGCGTGATCCAGCCAAGTCTCTTCAGAGGAGCAGCTTTGTGTTGGCGTCATTTTTAACTATCTTTGCACACAACTTTGGCTGCAATTTTAACGCATTCTTGTTACTCTCTCTGAAATCATTGTTGTCTCTCCAAACTCAACTGCAATAGATAAAACGCATTAATACTATAAATATAATGATCAGTAACCTAGTTCATTTGCGACGCATGTTCTTCACACTATGAATGCTCTGAAAAAAATTTTGATGATCCATTTGTTCTACAACAAATTTCTTTCCTCATGGATTTTGAAAGACATGTTTTGGTCAAACCAAACATCAAAAAAGTTACTTATACTGTTAGAGCTCGATTTTTACAATTCATTTAAGCATTTTAGCATTTAGAGTCAGTTTTCATAGCTTTTTGATTGCGTCCGTGCAGGAATTCATTGGGCTTTGCTTGCGTTAAGTTGAGGCTATTTCATTCTCAATAGCGAATTTAATTGTGCCATTGGTGACACGCCTTTGAGCTATTCAAGAGATTTTCAGCGGTACTCTGTTTTTCTAATAAATCACCCGCAGAATTTGTCACCGCGATTTGAACATCGCCCGCGTACACGGAGACTTTCTTACTCGCATAAAAGAGAAATCATTAGCGAAGATAAAAACAGAAATGACTGAGAATAGATTTTTGAGGAGCGCCAAAATCCTTTCGCAGAAAGGGTTTCATTTTGTATATATATGTTTGGTGCATGAGCTCTGTCTGATATGATGCTTTCGAAACACCGTGCTTTCCTTGGCTTGAAATATTTTGTAAAAGTTGTTTACGCTGAACTCTGGCGAATGCTCAGGGTTGATCGAGCATCAGAAAAAGCGTAGCATTCTTCTGGCAGAAATTAAAGGGATTTTTCCAGCGATATCCACATGAGCTTCTTGAAGACTAGTGCTCTTCCAGTCCTCATTTTAATTTAGGGGAAGTTTGTTGCTACACCTTCACAGCTTTAGTAGTTGTTACTGATTCTTTTCTAATAGTGGGATTGTAGCTCGAGAGAGGCTGGTGGACCTGTGATGTGACAACGTACAAATATTGAAAAAATTCAAATATTTATTTTGGTAACCATAGATGTGACAAGGAAGCTGTCTTCACGGTTCTAAAGGTTAATACATTTCCAAGTTCTTATGTATGTCTCCGATGGTATAAAATTTTCCTAATTTCTTGCAAATTATAGCGGGACTTGGTCGTCACTTGTTACCGCCACGAGAGATGATGTATGGCACGGTTGTTTAATGTTTGATTTCTAAAGTTGTTTAATGTGAAATAACTTTAGAAATCAGTAGGTTTTTTCGTGGCGTTTGCACAACTGTTTTTATGGTTCAAATTTTTATATTACGCAAACTCCTTAATGATTTCCCACATTCGTTTTAAAGTTTCATTATCTACAAAATTCACCACGATCGTTTCCATTGAAAGTGATCTTGTTGAGTTTTGCAAACTCTTTTCAATGCATTTCATCATGGTGTTCATGCCGATTTCATGAAATACTGCTTGATTTGTTTCTGTTCGTAATTTCCCATGCTTTGAGTATTTTTTTCTGTGCTCAGTTTATTTACTCGATATATTATTATTCAACCCTTTTTTGTTTGGCTTTTTTCATGTTCTACCAATCGCATTCATTTTCTGCAGTTACGAAATTTTCGTTGCCATTGGAAACTAATTATTTAAATTCTTCTGCTTTTCCATATTTCAATCTTCTTCTTAACTGTCTGGCATGTATAAATTTCTGGAGAGTGGTAAATTCACACGGTTAGTTATTCACCAGATTTTCCGCTTCTTGATTGTCACAAAAAATTGACCTTTGTCGGTCAATTTGTCTAGATAAAATTGAACGTTTGTGGGTCAATTTGTCCTAAAATGACACGATAAAGTGTTTCATCAATGTACATTTCCAATGTATTGTGTCATATTGCTCTGTGTCATAATCAGTGTGACACACATTCTGCCAACCATGGCACAATTAACATAAAGTACAGCATATTTCACAGAAATGTTCCACTTTTTCAGATTAGCCATTGATTATTGAAAAGTCGTCAAAAAAGAACTCATAAATCCAGATTTCGGAAGAGAATTAAATTTCATACACATCTTCGATAAAATTTAGCGCGATGATACGTTAATGCGTGCTTCAACATTTTCAATCGCCTGAATATGTGTTCAAAAGTGCTATACCCATGGAGATGTACCAAAATTTCTCTGAATGACCGGTTAACACAAGCAGAGGTTTGCACATCTGCGTCGGTTTTTCAGAGTGTTCATTCTAGCGAATGATGGCAAAAAAGAGTACAATATCGAATTGCTTAGAATTAATTACTAAACGATTTTTCTGATCGTTTGATACGAAATTTTTGCGATCGTGTTAGAAATGTGCATCAAATTTTTTTTTATTCATATTTCAGGAGATCGCTCTTTGATTTCTCTCTCGCCGTACAATCTCTCGTTCATTTGATGTTTACATGTTAGAGCTACGCTGAATTCACCGAACACTTGGGAAATTTTTTGATCGCCTAAGTCATACTGAATGTTTTTATGAATAATCTATACTGTTGACAGCAGGGATGCTAATCGGTGACTGTTATGATTACCGATGCTAAAGGATTGGTTTACTGACTGTAACCTTGAGCCAAATTATTTTTATACCTTCGCAGGTTCCACTAGTAAGAAATTGAAATGCTAAGATGTAAGATCCTTCACCAAAAATATGTTTTCCAAAACT
>JACJUY010004673.1:8031-19289 GCA_014220935.1 Platorchestia sp. MABIK
CAAGTCCGTCTGATAAATTTTATAACTAAATTTGATAAATGCAACACGTAAGTTCACCCACTTGTAACTTTCGAAATAATGCACCTATCGACTTCAAATTGCTCTCAAACGAAAGATTAACACATTCTTTCGTTTGAGAGTAATTTGAAGTCGATAGGTGCATTATTTCGAAAGTTAGAAGTGGGTGAACTTATGTGTTGCATTAGTGGCGGGGCTTATCTGGAAAAGATATTTTGAGTTACATAGTTGTAGTCTTCCAAACCACAACAAAGGTGCTCCCACGAGAGGAAGGATGCAAGCACCATTCAGTATGGAGCTCGAAGGAAACGCGGAATCCATGCACACGGCGAAATAATTTTTAGATTTCATTTTTATTTCCAATAAACTTCAAACATGAAATGTTGAACATTGGTTTCTAAAATATCTTAACATTACATCCTTAGTTGATAATTACACTATGGTATCGTTACACCCATGTAAAATGTTGAAACATGAAAAAAATGATAGACAGAAAAGCACAACAAAAAGATGCGAGTATATACTGACCGGAATGTGGGAAATGAAGGTCGAGAGCGGCGGTGAGTTGTGCTTTATACCCTCGCACGCACGGCACCACACATCTGCGGTGACTGTACAGGCCGTGTGCACACGGCTTGTTGTGTACGCGGCCTTTTGTGCACATGGCCTGTTGTGCACACGGACCATTGTGCACACGGCCTGTTGTGCACACGGCCTGTTGTGCACACGGACCATTGTGCACACGGCCTGTTGTGCACACGGACCATTGTGCACACGGCCTGTTGTGCACACGGCCTGTTGTGCACACGGACCATTGTGTACACGGCCTGTTGTGCACACGGCCTGTTGTGCACACAGACCATTGTGCACACGGCCTGTTGTGCACACGGCCTGTTGTGCACACGGACCATTGTGCACACGGCCTGTTGTGCACACGGCCTGTTGTGTACATGGGCAGTTGTGCACACGGACCATTGTGCAGCCGGACTCCACATACTGTAGTGTGCAGTTTAGCCTCACATGGCGAATGATCACCTACCCAAAATCAAACCTCATCATCATCATCACAGTAATTACAGTTGCAGCAAACGTACTTTTTCTAATTTCCCTCTGCAGTTAAATGCACTGTTTTTGTTAGGCCATTAAGTAAAAATTTCAAATGAACATCACTCAAATGAGCTTCCAAGATTTGTATAAATCCGTCTACAGGGAATATCGAAGGAAGGGATGTTTTTCGAAGGAACAAAATTTATTTAATTTTTAATTTAACACACAACGTTCAGGGCGTATAGTACACTAATTATTTTATTTAATCCACAACGCACAAGACGTATATCTAATTTTTTAATTTAAAATACAACGAATAAGACATGTATCTAATTATTTAACTTAACACACAACGTAGGAGACGTATATTCAGTTAGTTATTGAATTAGAAATTAATTTCGCAAACGAAGACGAACACAACCAAGGACGACACAAAAAACAACAATGATAAATCAATTGTCCGCGTTATGATGCTTAGGTGAGCGCGTGGAAATGATCTGCTTATGCCCCCATTTATAAAAAAATAAAAGAAAATAAATAACAAAGAAATGCGCCAAAAGGTAGCAATGCGACCACGATTTGCCAGCAGAGGCAATTGGTTGAAGTCAGAGGCAATTTAAACAATTTATTTACCACAAGTGATACAGCAATAGATTGTATCTTAAGTATAGTTCAATGGACTCATTTGAGTACAGCTACCTGTGGGCCCGAATAAGTTCAGCACTTCTAGGGCATCCTATCATCAACGCTATTTTAAGGTGCACAGTTATGTTTTTAACCTAATTTAATTGACCGTACAGCTAGGGGCATACTAAACTGATCTTTTAATTGGTTCTCTAATAATCCGATGCTTAATGTTTACAAAAATATTTGAAATGGGAAATACAAATCTACATGCGAGCGTTTAGCGCTGCTGCATAAAAATCTGTTTACTAGTCTGAGACCTCGTAAAAAATATGCCGGTAATACACACACAGTATGTCCCACAAAATTCGGCACCGAGTATTTATTTTACCGTTTCAGTAATACCCGTAATTATTTCCGTATCAGTAGTAATCAATAATACCGCATAATTATGCTAGAAATTAAATGCTAATGGTATTCATATGATGGTATTACTGATACGGGAAAATTAATATTCGAGTCGGATATTCATTTAAAATATCCATTCCTATAAAATACAAGTGGATTTAAATGAATAAACATCAACTAGCTTTAACACCGCAACACTCGTTTAAACTTAATTCGCTTGCTTTCAGCTAGCGAATAGATAAATTGGCCGGTCTGGACTACAGCAAAACTAGATGCGCAAGTGTGTGATGAAAGTGCAAACACTTGTGAGGAAAGTTGCAGGCAATACTTCAGTCAGCCTTTCCCTCCTTATTTAAATGTCAAATCATTTATACACAGTATAATGTTCCTCAATCTGAAAGATTAAAAAAATTCATAAATTTTCCTCACTAGTACGAGTAAAAAAAGGCAAAATCTAACTCTGAAAATGTTTTTTCAAATATTACACATGGATTAAAATTGTTAACTTACTACCCGTAGCACACCACTAAGTAAAAATATTGCAAACCTTCAGAATCACAAGTCAATCCGTCAAATTTTTGTTTCATGCGCGACCAAAAGTTACTCCCCACCCCAAGTTATGTCTTTATGTAAATATGACATGTGAGTAAATGTGATTTATGAATAAACATGTTTTTTGAATAAATATGATTTATGAATAAAAATGACTTTTGGATAAATGATTACTCAAACTTCTACGTACGAATACTCGTGCATGTAGACTATTTTGCGATTTTCCAAGGTTCAAAATCAAAGTTTTCGAATTTAATTACAGAATAAATAATACTTAGTCAAACTGGTTTTTAATCCAGACTAAAGACCAGGACTACGTACGTAAAAAGCAAAATGGCAGCATGAGGACAGTTTCAAAAGCAAAATGGCAGCATGAGGACAGTTTCAAAAGCAAAATGGCAGCATGAGGACAGTTTCAAAAGAGCATAACCGCAAGGTCGCGACGCATATAGCGTAAGCTAGCACGCGAGATTTTACCCTGAGTTTCTAGAATGACATTTCAGAGCATATTCTCTAATTTTTCTTATTATAGTCAAAGTCAAGTCAGATTTTAGAATTTTGCCCGCAAAAAAGGCAAGTCAACAATGGCTGACGTGGCGGTCCCGACACCCTGCAGCCACAGCTCGCATCTGGGTCATGCACGATCAATACACAATAATAATGACCTGCTATGGACAATATAGATGTGTTCTGTTCATCACACCTGCTTTGCACCTTCTCATGTAAAAAGTATCACTATCAATACGCAATAATAATGACCCGCTACGGACAACATACATAGATGTGTTGTGTAGTTCACACGTCCTTTGTGCCTTCTCACGCTAAAAGTGTCACTATTTACAGCACTATTACACCGATACTCGTTATCATGAACTAAATTATTTTCGAACTCTATCATAAACTTCAATATTTAAACTCCATTTTCGGACTCTTTGATTCCACTGCACTGCATTGATTTCAGACGCAAAGAACAATAAATGAAAAACTTCTCATTAGCGGGCCACAAAAGCAACTGCCATAAACAATAGGACCAGGAAACCATAATAGGCTGGAACTTCCAGGCCCTCAACGAACAACGAATATTATTCCAATTTCCGAATGAAAATATCAAATTTCCGAATGAAAATTTCAAATTTCTGAATGAAAATGTCCAATTTCCAAATGAAAATATCCATTTTCCTAATGAAAGTATCCAATTTCCGAATGAAAATATCCAATTTCCGAATGAAAATATTCAATTTCCGAATGAAAATATCCAATTTCCGAATGGAAATATCCAACTTCCGAATCAAAATATTTCCAATACCGGGAAACAAAAGCTGATAATTGGCGTGCTGAAGGCCCTCATTGTGGAGCAGTGGATGTTGAGCCTGATCTTAATGGGCAGGTCTTCATCTTTATCAGTGACTTTGTAGTAAATATGAATAATAGATTAATATCTTTTATGAGCTGATATGACCAGTGCCGAGACCAAAACGGCAGTTGATCTCGGTTGCATCTTGGTCTGGTTGCACACGCAATTATACCAATTCCAAAACCACCTTGCCAACACCAACAGACACTTCATACTTTAATGGGTTTGAATTACTTTTCTTTCTTTTGCTTTCCAATACCCTTGCTTAGTTCAATAACCTTTCTAATAGCCTCTCTTCTTTCAAAGACCTTTCTAACAACCTTTCTTCTTTCAATAACCTTTCTAACAACCTTTCTTCTTTCAATAACCTTTTCCTTTCAATAACCTTTTTCTTTCAATAATCTTTCCAATAGCCTCTCTTCTTTTAATAACCTTTCCAATAGCCTATCTTCTTTCAATAACCTTTCTTCCAAAAACCTTTACGATAACCTTCTACTTTTTTTTCTTTCCAATAGCCTGAAGAGCCATGACACTACACCAACGCCAAAGCCACCTTACCAACACCAAGAGACACTCTGCCTTAATGGATATGAATTACATTTCTTTCTTTCCTAACGCAACGTCATCACACATCCAACTCATCCGCTGGTAAGCATCACGGTAGAAGAAACAAGGTAGGGCAAACCAGTCTTTTTTCGTCGACCGTGTCGTAATGGTGACGTCATGGCAACGAACCAATAGCAGGGCTCATGTTGCATCTGGCACCAATGCTAGCCCAAAATATGGCACCACTATTGGCATAACGAACATGTCGCAATGGTGACGTCACAAAGTTCGTTTGAAATAAAGCCGTTCTATTGGCCAGCCGAACAAGAGGAGGTGTATTTTTCCCCAATAGAAATGACTCTGCCTTGTTTCCTCTACCGTGGTAAGCAGCGACTGGCACTGAGCAGAGATGCAGGCGAGGAAGAAGACACAATAAAAAGTGAATCAATTTGGACACTATCAGTCGAGAATAGTGTTAAAAAAAAAGCTGAACACGCGAGACGAGTAAATACGTTTGAGCAAAAACTTAAAAAAACAAGCTGCGCGAATTCGACTACATTAAACATGTGTTTCGTTATGAAAAATACACGCGAGACGAGCAAATAAATTTGAGCAAAAAATTTACCGAACAAGCTGTACGAATTCGACCAATTTTAACGCTTTGTCTGCAGCAGTTGAAACTGAAGTTTAACATTCAATCCAAATTTAAAGTCAATTGTGGTGAGCAATGTTGGGAGTACCAAACATTAGCTGGATCGCGTTTTCATTTGGTTTCGATTGAGTATTAATGGAAATTGCGTTTGTGACTCCTGGTCGGTCAGCAGCACAATGAAAACTCCCTCAGTGACCAAATGTGGCTCAAAGTGTTGAGAACGTACTGTTTGTATTGCAAGCACAGAGCACGGACTGTGTCACCTGTGCGCGTTATTGTTACATCAAACTACGCGCACACGCCAGCACACGGCGCACGGGAGTAAATAAAACCTTACATGATCGCCTATAATATTTACACAATCACATCTAATTTTGGCACAACCTCTTATAAATATTAATAAGATAATTTACAATATCAAACATGCTTAATCACTTGAAATAATGCTCACATAATCACCTAAGATAATACGTACACGGTCACTTATAATGCTTAAATGATCAATTATAATACTTACATGATCATTTACAACACTTTCACAATCACAGATAACACTTACACAATAAATCAAAACACATAATCATTTATGATACCAACATAATCACTTTTAATTCTTACATAATCACTTTTATTTCTTACATAATCACTTTTAATTTTTACACAATCACTTATAGGACTTACGTAATCACTAATATGCAGCCAATAATACACACAATAACCGCCAGATGCACACAACAATTTTTCCCACAAAAACCCGGACCGAGTTTTTATTTTCCCGTATCAGTGATACCATCATAAGAATACCATAAGCATTTAATTTCCAGCAAAATTATCCTTCAAAATAAACCTATAGAAAAGGTGTTACTGATTATGATGGTATTACTGATACGGGAAAATAAATACTCGGTTCGGGTTTTTGTGGGACATACTGTATACGCTGCTGCATCGGAATTAGTCCCGCGATCTTTCACAAAACTGAAGCCACATATGTAGTTACTCCGAAAAAAAATATACGTAGAAGGGATAAATTTACGCTTTAATTAAAGTCACATATCGCATAGTTCTCGATCGCAACAACACACTTCGTTGCGAAACGAAAGAATTAACCATCAACATTACTTATAAGGCTACAGTACGGTTGACTTATCGAAAACTTGTGGCGAAGCAGCAAAACATCAAAGTCACAGCAGCATTCAAGTAGTGCCACGATTTTCATTGCAACAACTTTAAAACAACTCAACACATATATGTCAGTCATCACTAAGAAACGCTGTAGCAATAGCCTAATCGTAGTGAAAAGAGCTGAACGGACGCTCGAACAACGCGGTATACTAAGTTCAGCGACGCGTACTAACGTTGGGAGGCTAACACTTTCGGTGGAAATATCTGACACGCGAGAGAGGCCAGGAGCAGCCAAAACCACGCTAGAAGAAAAAAGTGGGATCAAACCAGTCTTTTTTTTGTTGACCGTGTGGTAATGCTGACGTTATGGCAACGAACCAATATCAATAATAGCTCATATTGCATCTGGAAACACTGCTAGCACCAAATATAGCCCCACTATAGGCCTAATGACATGTCGCAATGGTGACGTCATAAAGTTTGCTTCAAATGAATCCTTTCTATTGGCTAGCCGAACAAGAGGAAGTGTATTTTCTTCATAAAAATGACTCTACCTTGTTTCCTCTACCGTGGCCAAAACAGAGGTAGGCAATATGCGTACGAGTGCGGACGATTGTAAGTGCACTTAGAAACACGATATTGCTCGTAGCTCCGGGGCGTAATTTCAACCAATTTACGTCGTCACAGCGTAAGTTGCAGCGAGTTTAGTTACGGCCAAGTCGACTTGGTTGTGCTACATGGAATCAGGTGCGGCCAAATTTTATCAGCAAAACAGCAAAAGTCAAACACTGAAGCAAACCCAAGTTCAGTTAGAAAAATTACGCTGCCAGCAGTATCACTAGACGACGTAAATTGTAACAAAATTCGGCCCCTGGTGTGCCAGGAAACGTAGGATGAAAATACATGAAAATATCATCAGCAACTAGACTTGTTGACAGCTAAGAACTTGTTTCTCAATATCATTGAGAGGGTATACATGATACATCCTGACACCACTACTGTCTCAGTGAGACGGTATACATGATACGTCCTGACACCATTACTTCAGTAGAAACGGAAACGCGTTGGACACAGGTTAGGCCAATGGATCTGGCATTCAGAAAATTCCATTCAGTATAATAGACTACAAAAGACACCCAAGAACAATGTTCTATCAAAAGACATTTAGAGACACCGAGGGGTGTGCTCGTGAAAACCCCAATCCAACACCCCCAACACCCAAACCTCAACCCAACACCCCCAACATCCTAAATTCAACCCAGCACCACCATATCATTGACAACCCAACAGTAGCAGGAGACAAGTATTCCCCTCACTCAATTAAGGGCAACATAGCCTGGTTTTTTGAGCATCTTCATGTGTGTGTGCTAGCTACCACACACTCGACAGCACACGTTTATAATAAGCGAACAGCTGCAGTAGCTCAACAGCGAACGTGAAGTGAGATACCTCAGACCCACCAACACTTAGACATCATGAGGACAAATCATCATAAACCTCTTAGCATAAGCCAATATACAGTATGTCCCACAAAAACCCGAACCGAGTATTTATTTTCCCGTATCAGGAATACCCGCAATTAATTTGGGTATCAGTAGTAATCCCTCAGTAATACCGCATAATTTTGCTTGAAATTAAAGGCTTCTGATATTCTTACGATGGTATTACTGATACGGGAAAATAAATACTCGGTTCGGGTTTTTGTGGAACATACTGTATAATATCTCCATAACGCCTGTGGTATGTGGACTCATTCATCAACATGCAACGTAGCAATAACCTTTACAGGTGTCAGATGAAGAGAACTAAGCAGACTTGCTGTACTCACAGATCGCGGAGAAGCGCTCGGATTCTTCGGCTCCAAATCGATGGCAAACCCAAGAGAGAAAAGTCAATTCGCGGCTTGAAAATCTTCACTGGAAGCACTTGGGCAGAGATGGCGACCAGGCACTTAATTATTTATTTTTTTTAGGTAGCGTGTAGAAAGAGCAGTGCACGTGTAAGACTACACATGTGTCCGTAAAACTAAATTATTGATCCAGAACTAACACGGATGACGATTTTGGGGAACGTGGATCTTGAGAAGACACGAGCACTATGAACATCAGCTGCTAACATCTAATTCAGTAACAAAGAAAACACCTTATTCATAATGTGTTTCATCGAATGTAAAAAAATGGATTAGGGTTTGGTGCCATCAGACGTGCCTGAAACGCAATGCAACCTCTCACGTCTGCGGCTGGCGCCTGACTGGAGCGACGTGACGTTTTGAAGCTGTGGTGTGGCCACGGTGTGGCAGCGACACTCACACGGACGGCGGCGGTCACAGTCCGCATCAATGGCGGACCAGATTCTAGAGTCATCCGCAATTGCCAGAAATATGAAATTTCTCTTCACAAGTTCAGTCGTTGACCCCCCAAAGGCATAGTAAATAACTTATACTACCCTCTCAGATGAAGACACCAGTAGGCACAAAAATATATAACAGCTACTTTACGAAATGGATTACATACAAAAAAGCAGGTACGTAGGCATATTGTTATATACCTAATCTAAGGCGAAATACATTTCGAAGAGCTGCAATTTGAGAAGGTTTTCTGAACTTCTCCTGATATTAGTGCATAGAGCTGAAACGTAATTTTAGATCCATATATATATATATAGTGGTGCCATACTTGGCGCTAGCAGTATTGCCAGATGCAATATGAGCGCTGCTATTGGTTCGTTGCTATGACGTCAGCATTGCCACACGGTCAACGATAAAAAAACTGGATTGACCCTACCTTGTTTCTTCTACCGTGTTCCCTGCCGTCGGTCTGATGATGGATGCGAAATCCATTGATCATCCTCGGTAAAATGGAGCCTGAAGCCAAGATTTGTCATCATTAGGTGGCTCAGTAGCGCCTGCACCGCAACCTTTAATCAGTTAACTTGCTGCGTGACCCACCGGTGGTCACTGACGGGATTTTCATAGCGCTGCTGACCAGCCAGCAGTCACTGACTCAATTTTCCTAAATACTACATGGAAGCCAAATGAAGGCAGGATCCAGTTAATGTTTGTGATTTTCAACATTTCTTCCTACAATTGACTCTAAATTTGAGTTGGATGTTGAACTTCCGTTTAACTCGCCGGTACTGCAAGCTTTGATCAGTTCACTTGCCGCTCACCCTGAGCTAACCTCTAACGTTTCTTGGTAATTTCTTGTAGTGGATTGCGCTTCTACTCGTGTATTGCCCACAGTTTGTACATGTATCGTAGTAAGTCATAGAAAGTCGTTATAAGCCATAGTAGTTGTTAGAAGTCATAGAAAGTCGTTATAAGTCATAGAAAGTCGTTATAAGTTATAGAAAGTCGTTATAAGTCATCGAAAGTCATTATTTGTCGTAAAAAGTAGTTATAAGTCATAGAAAGTCGTTATAAGTCATAGAAAGTCATTTTTATGTCATAGAAAGTCGTTATAAGTTATAGAAAGTCGTTATAAGTCAAAGAAAGTCATCATATGTCATAGAAAGTCGTTACAAGTTATAGAAAGTCGTTATAAGTCATCGAAAGTCATTATTTGTCGTAAAAAGAAGTTATAAGTCATAGAAAGTCGTTATAAGTCATAGAAAGTCATTTTTATGTCATAGAAAGTCGTTATAAGTTATAGAAAGTCATTTTTATGTCATAGAAAGTCGTTATAAGTTATAGAAAGCCGTTCAATTCATCATTGTGATCTAGGCTCCTGCGATGCCTCCAGCTTGTACATTTAAGTAGTGAGTCAGAGAAAGGAGTTATAATTATGTGATATATAACAGACGCTATGCTCCATAATTATGTGATATATAACAGACGCTATGCTCCATAATTATGTGATATATAACAGACGCTATGCTCCATAATTATGTGATATATAACAGACGCTATGTACCATAATTATGTGATATATAACAGACGCTATGCTCCATAATTATGTGATTTATAACAGAAGCTATGCTCCATAATTATGTGATATATAACAGAAGCTATGCTCCATAATTATGTGATATATAACAGAAGCTATGCTCCATAATTATGTGATATATAACAGAAGCTATGCTCCATAATTATGTGATATATAACAGAAGCTGCACTCCATAATTATGTGACATATAACAGAAGCTATGCTCCATAATTATGTGATATATAACAGAAGCTGCGCTCCATAATTATGTGATATATAACAGAAGCTGCACTCCATAATTATGTGACATATAACAGAAGCTATGCTCCATAATTATGTGATATATAACAGAAGCTGCACTCCATAATTATGCGATATATAACAGAAGCTATGCTCCATAATTATGTGATATATAACAGAAGCTATGCTCCATAATTATGTGATATATAACAGAAGCTGCACTCCATAATTATGCGATATATAACAGAAGCTATGCTCCATAATTATGTGACATATAACAGAAGCTGCGCTCCATAATTATGCGATATATAACATAACCAATGCTCCCAGAATAAAAACTAACTCTTAATTTTTAACGAAATCATTCCCAGAAAAAATAACCAGCAAATTTCCAGGGAAAAAAACAGGGGATTTTCAGGGAAAACAACTATGGAATTTCCAGGGTAGAAAATAATGGTCAAGAACCAAAATGAACTTGAGCAAGAACTAAGGGCTGAAACTGTCCCTCATTACTTGGCCTTGCGGTGGACAACGAACTCTCGCTGGGGGATGCAAGCGCAGCGTGCAAGGAGCATTGGGTAAAATGGCGTCTCCCTTGCCTTGTTTGATGGCGCCATTTCTGAAAATGGGACATACTTAAACGGGGAAATGTGTGGCGAGGCACCGTGATGGCTTCGTGGAAATGTGTGACCGTTATAGCGAGGGTGTGTAGAGGGGTTGCAAGGTGTGTAGAGGGGTTGCAAGGTGTATAGAGGGATTGCAAGGTGTGTAG
>JACJUY010004673.1:19515-38579 GCA_014220935.1 Platorchestia sp. MABIK
AGGGGTTGCAAGGTGTGTAGAGGGGTTGCAAAGTGTGTAGAGGGGTTGCAAGGTGTGTAGAGTGGGGTTGTGATGTGAGGAAAAAGAACACTGCGTGAAAAATGAGCAAAGTTGTGATGCAATGGTTTACCAACTAACACGTCAAAATAATCCGCCATTCTTGGGTGCCCAATCTCCAACTAGCGCACGATGACCTAGTTTGTTGGAAGAAAACGATGCCGTTTGAACTGCTGACGTCAACCTCTTTCCAAAGTCGTATGTCTGAGACCTTATAAGACGACACAAAAATACTGAGAGGAATACTCTTCATTGTAACTGCACAAAAAGTTAACAGAAAGCGTAAACATCGCTAAGTATGTCTTTAAAGTTACGTAAATCAAATGCATTAAAATATTAATTCAATAACATGTACCTTTCTTTTTAACGACATCCGTCAATCTCTTAGGTGCGGGCTCCATTGATTGGTGTGTGTTCCAGCTCCGTCACTGACTATGCTTATTCTTGTTCCATGGACATCTACGAGGCTTGCACCGAAGAGGTAGTGTTAGAAGTAAAATTTCAGAAATTAATTATGGTGCTCTCCTGAAACTAAAAAGTCACATGTAAGAAATTTGAAAGGATTTTAGTACATGCTATATATATCAACAAGTGCGTATTCGATTACAATTTGAATGTGATTTTTGATTTTATTACATGCTATATACATCAACAAGTGCGTATTCGATAACAAGCTCTATATATATATATAGGAAGTTACTTTAGCCGATCACAATTTTTTTTAATTTCCATCCAAAATATTACTGGCACGAAGAATTCCTCACGTACAGAAACGAAAAAGGGCTGTCGCAATATAGAGAAAAAACGTTAGTGTTCTAATTTGTTGGACTTGATATTCCTACTTAATGCAAGATAAAAAGAAGAACCAATATAAAAGGGAACATTCTTTTAATAACAAACGTTTCGGAATCTCCGATTCCATCATCAGTGCTGTAAAACAGAAAAAAAGCGATAATGAACAAATAGCGAAAAAGCTATAAGAATATAATATCAATATACCTACATTGAACGAAAATAGCTTAGCCTAACCATTAAAAAATAAAATTTCTACCAAACATTCGAAGCCATACGTACACATGCACCTAAATTCTAGCAATCAAACTAACCCACAATAACATCTACCCAGAGTAACAGGACTACACACATACACACACACACACACATCCGAACACACTCCTAATCACACAGTTGGGGCAATATTTAATTTCATCGCACTATGGTCATTATTTAACTGAGGTCTATGGGTAAAAATAAACAAGGATTCTAAAATTGTAAGGCCAAATTCTTCTGCGGTTCTACAAAGTGTGGAGAAATTGGAATTAAAAATCGCCCTTTTAATTCTATCCTACTTAATGCTGACCTGATATGTCGCCAACGCTGCTACTGAAGAAATTGTGGGTGGATGTAGACAACACATCTCAGTGATATAGAGACGCTAATATCACTTGTTCCTACTGATAAAGATTGAAGTTCAGCCTTTTAAATAATCTAAAAATAAACAAAAAAGCAAGGACAGTAACTCTCAAATTAACCTTTGTATTTTAATCAAATAAGAGAATTAAAAAGCCAAACGTTTCGACTTCTAATGTCATCTTCAGCATCTGTAAAAAATTTAACCTTAAGTTTTTTTTCTAGTGCCACATAACTAAACTAGAGCCGCCACCACAATAACTAAACTAGAGCCGCCATAGGCAAAGCTAAGACTTCTACCTTCACTACAAACGCCACTCACCATCAGCAGAGAGGACGATCGAGTCACGTTTTCGAAGCGATTGAGGCCTCAATGTTATAAATCTATATGATATTATTATAATATTATTGGACTTATAGTACTGAATAAAACCTGACCACGTGACCAGTCCTTGCGTCTGCGCACTTGTAGCGGTAAAAAAGATTGACTGATACCACAGAACCACCACGGTCATGTGCATCTCAACTTCCTGAGATAATGTTCATGGATTTGTGCCCTATGTAGGAGCTTTATATTTGTTTTGTGCCATATGTTGGTACTTTACATTAGTTTTGTGCCATATGTTGGCACTTTATATTTGTTTTGTGCCATATGTTGGTACTTTGTTTTTGTTTTGTGCCATATGTTGGTACTTTATGTCAATTTCATTAGACATGTCATGTTTCAGGTTAAGCGGTTGTCTTCTCGCACTGTGCTGATAGTCATGCACATGATAATACAATAATGACACAGCTGTAATTTTCATTAAACGATTAGTGAATTTCATTATACGGCTGTAATTGCCATTATACGGCTGTAACTGCCATTAGACGGCTGTAATTATCATTACACGGCTTTAATCATCATCATACGGTTGTAATTATCATTATACGGCTGTAATTGTCATTATATGGCTAGAATTGGCAATATACGACCGTCATTGTCACCATACGGCTGTCAATTCTACATCATTGCTGTAATCCTATCTAAATCATGATAGTTGTCATTATAATTGTTAGCAATCTTTTCTAATTATTGTTTATGGCATCCTATGACGGTTACAGCTATTATAATGGTTATTTAAATTATTTATCAACTATTTCTCATAACATGGTGATGTCCATTAGCCCATTGAACTTGGATATCAAAATTTCTGAAAGTAAAAAACAATTTTTTCCCTGGATTCTATTTCTCGGACATTAAAGTCACACAGACGCGACACTAACTTTTTCGAAGTTTAACTTCCGTGTAAATTTCTGTAGCAAACATCGTTTATTAAGCCCCTTATAGCAAAAATCACGTATTGACAATTTTTAGTACATTCATTTACCTATCCCTTCATTCCGATCCAACCCATCATTCTTCAGAAATTTATTTGAAAAAACTAACTTCAAATTATAACCTATCATGAGGGCATTTTTTCAAATAGAAAGTAGTTTCAGGTTAAAGAAAGCTTGCGAATTCTTCAGTCAGATTCTAATTTTCTGCGAATATTCGTTACCACTCCAGCGGAAGAAACAAGGTAGGGTCAAACCAGTCTTTTATTTTCGTCGACCGTGTGGCAATGCTGACGTCATGGCAACGAACCAATAGCAGCGCTAATGTTGCATCTGGCAACATTGCTGGCCCCAAATCTTGCACCGCTATTGGCCAAACGACATGTCGCAATGGTGACATCATAAAGTTTATTTGAAATAAAGCCTTTCTAATGGCTAGCCGAACAAGAGGTGTATTTTCCCCCAAAAAAATGAATTTACCTTGTTTCCTCTACCGTTGTTATCAATAATTCCAGCGGAATTCGAGCGCCGTGCTCTTGCCAGTGAGAGGCGCGTCTGTAATGATGATTAAGTGAGTTTGCGCAACGCTGGCACCCCGCCAAATCATCTCGCAGCAGCTCTATAAAGAGCCTCATTGCTATCCGCATTCTCCGTCCGAATCATAATAATAATGATAATAATCAATTCAGTTAACGCTAATTTCGGTCAAAGGCTATTTATTGGTCGCTTTGGTATTTCTACCAAAGTTGTTTTCACAGTTGACACTCTTACTGAACGTCCAAGTCGTATTTTCTTTCTTCAACAGCTTCTAACATACTCGGAAGCTGAATATTCGAAAATCTGCTACTCTAAATTAATCCCTTCCAGTACTAAAAATTAGAATTAAAAATGATTACATTGTGATAATTTTGGATATTAAAGATAAAATAACGTGACAGTATTGGACATAATATTGGATATCAAAGTGATGATATTGGATTTGAATATTAAAAGCTAGGATGCGCAATTGCAAGCTTATGTTGAATTTAATAATAATTCAAAAGATTTATAGAAAGTTTATTGCATTAAAAGTTCGTTTGTGCAATTGTTGTGCATTTCCCATGCAATGTTCAGGAAATGAAAGACACTCAATTGAGTTAAAGGGCAGGTATTTGACTTGGTAACAAATGCTAGGGAAGTAAAGCAAATGAAGTCATTAATTTGGCGTCGAAATGAATTAGTTCTGTACACAAAATTAAAAGCGACCTACAGAAATTACCATTACTTCAGATGGGGCTAAGGTATAAATACGCGAAGAGAAGCTATTGTGTGAAAACATTGCGTTATATAATAATGTAATTATCTGTATAACGTTTGAAAATCGTCCGTGTGTCAATTGATATTTTTTACTCCAGCAGCTCCAAGAGATGAATTCTAATCAAAAGATGCTCGTGATGGAGCCATAATCCCTCCACAAAAATTTCAAAAAGAAAATTTCAATGAGACGTTCCTAATGAGTTCATCAACAAATTGAAGAATATTTTGGCACTAGCAAAAAACAACAGAAGTGAAAGAAATGCCACGAAGGAAAAATACATCTAAAAAATCATGAATCAAATTTTGCAAACGATAATCAATGAGTCAACGAATTTTAAAATTCTAAAAACAATTACGAAATCTCACTGTACATGTGAATCACCGTGAAATAGATTTTTGAGAAGTAGAATAGCCCTAGAATGGGCAAATGGAAACAAATAAACCGAACTAAAAACGGCTCATAACAAACCTTGAACCAGTCAATAGAAAAAATCACCAAAGGCAAAGAATGTGTGGACCTGATGAAGAGAAAACGTAAAGACTGTTTAGAGGAAAAAACAAAGGCAGAGAATGCGTAGGCGTGAAGAAGACAAAACGAAAAGACTGTTTGCAGGAAAAAACAAAGGCAGAAAATGAAAAAAAACAAAGGCAGAGAATGTGTAGGCGTGAAGAAGGCAAAACGTAAAGACAGTTTGCAGCGCCTCACGTGGCGCAACAGACGGTCGCGACGGAGCGCCTGATATCGCTAAGTGGGAAGGCCTGCCGCCGCTCTGATACAGCAGGCCTCCCTGCCTCAAATTAATGACCTCCTGAAAACTCAAAATTACTAAACGGTACCGTCCAGGCAGGCTGCGTGCGTCCCTGAGTTCTTTGAGAAGTCGTTCTGGGAAAATAAAGTTCCCTGGATGCAGCCGTGGTGAACACGCTGCCTCGTTCGTATCCGGCGGGGACTTAGCATACGGGACTCTAAGTTGCGACGCTCTTATGAACGCAATTTAAGACCAGACTGTTTATGATGAGGACTGAGTAATAATACAGCGTTCATGTTAATATATGTTTTCGTATATCGTGAGTTTATTTTTATAAGCCACAAGTATTTATGTCAGGTTTATGATTATAAAGCAAAAAATTCCGCCTGTTGGCAACTGAAAGCCATGTCTATTTATATGCGATGCAAATACTCGCTCTGCTTTTAATCTCTCATCTGTCTTTTGGCATTCCATATAAGTTGGTTCCTGTTCTCTGCACAGATTACTTTTAAACGAAGACGCAGAAATATTGATCAGGCTTGCAAGGAGTAGGAAGTATTAGTATTATTCGGGCTTGCAAGGAGTAGGAAGTATTGATCAGGCTTGCAAGGAGTAGGAAGTATTAGCATTATTCGGGCTTGCAAGGAGTAGGATGTATTAAGCAGGCTCGCAAGGAGTAGGAAGTATTAATTGGGCTCAGAGGAAGTAGGAAAAGTATTAATCGAATTCGCAGGGTGTAGGACTCACAGGAACAAGAAAGCTTCATCTCTTGACGTAACAGGAAGCGGGAAGAGGCTCCCCAATATCGGGAAAAGAATTAGATCGGGAGCTCTGAGTTAATCGAAAGTTTAATTCACCACTTCTGCTCGCCGTTCTTGTATGCAGTGTAGTTTACAGCGATATTCATAGCACAGTGCTAATCTCAAAAATATACCTATAACTGAGCTATAATGTATCATTGAAAATGCCCCATGCTCTGAAAAAATTGTGTTAATAAAGATGGTAAAATTTAGGCACAGAAGTAAGAAAGTCTGCTTTCAATCGCGTTTGCAAGCTCACCTCACATTTAAGTTTGCAAGCTCATGTCGGCAAATATTCTTATCTGTTAGTAAGATTCTTCGTAGCGGCTGCTTTAGAACTGCTTGCACATTTGTCACTTGTAGTCACACTTCAGAAGCAACAATAGTCGTATTACAAAATAGTATGTATGATACCATTTTTCAGTTTAAAAATAATTTAAATCACAATTTTTTCACGTAGCACGAAAAGAAAAATGATTTCCAGCTTCCAGGGAGTGGTATGAAGCATCACTGTCGCCCTTCTTGTTTTCCTGGAAGCGGAGATATGTTGTGTGAGGGCGGACGAGTCTCGAAATAGAGTTCGATCCTTTCCGACACGCTGACGGTTGTCTGCTGAGCGTCAGGCACGGTAGAAGAAACAAGGTAGGGTCATTTCTATGGGGGAAAATACACTTCTTCTTGTTCGTCTGGCCAATAGAACGGCTGTATTTAAAGCAAATTTTATGACGTCACCAAAACGCCGTGACTTTAGGCTAATAGTGGAGACGGAGTTAGGGGCAGCAGGGCTACCAGAAGCAATATGAGCTCTGCCATTGGTTCGTTGCTGTGACGTCAGCAAACCCACACTGTCGACGAAAAAAAGACTGTTTTGACCCTACCTTGTTTCCTCAACCGTGGCGTCAGGTGGATCGAGTAGCATTTAACACATACAGTGTTACATCATGTGTTTGATGAAACGAAATGAATTGGAATTTTCTTTCAAATATTTGTATCATGTTCTGAAACACACTTAATTTAAGAAGTCGATCTGCCGCATGGGTTAATTGTGTAGTTACATTTCCGAAGGCGCCAGGAAACATTGCAGCAAAGCAGCGGTGCATAGCACTAGAGGGCCCACCCTCGTCAAAACAGCGGCAAAAACCATTGGAAGCAAAAACAAGCTAAAATGCAAACGAATTGACACATGAAGCTCTAATTCGTATGGTATCGGCATCAACGGCATCTTAATAAATCATGCGTGAACAACTCGATGGATTTTTAACATTGCATGATCCTTACGAAATAATGAATTATTTACTGACTTTGCTTCATATATCAGGTTAGGCAAAACACTTCTCATGCTCTGAGAGCTGAATCAAGTGCCAGTCACGCTGGAGTTTCTTCCAAAATCTGCTATCATTTCTTATAAAATTGAGATCCCAGACTTATCGTTAACGGCTTTATCTAAATATAACATCTATGTAGGTTTCTCTAATGTGTAACAATGTGCTACGTACTTCGTACTAATATTACGCATAGCTTTTCAGTTGAAGCTTTTACTTGACTGTTTGGAAAATTCAGTCTTTTTGAGGTAGACTTCGCGGGAAAATTGAAATGGAGGATCTTTTCCTGATAAGCCATGCCACTAATGCAACACATAAGTTCACCCACTTGTAACTTTCGAAATAATGCACCTATCGACTTCAAATTACTCTCAAAAGAAAGATCGAAACAGTCTTTCGTTTGAGAGTAATTTGAAGTCGATAGGTGCATTATTTCGAAAGTTACAAGTGGATGAACTTATGTGTTGCATCAGTGGCGGGGCTTGTGTGGAAAAGATCCTTGACAACTTCAACTAGTGGAGCCATGAATTAACCTGAGCGAAATCAAATTTCGCAATGACATGAACCTGCCAGCTGCTCAACTGACGCTCAGGCTGCAGAATTTAGGAGATCGAGCTCGTCGAAACCGAAGTCTCCATCCAAGATCTGAAGGCCAAAGGTGAGAAATGAACCTTTTGAGATTTCCTCCATATCTAGAAGAGAAAGTGAATTCAGTCGGTAGAGTTCATCTAAAACAAGAAAAGGTTCAATCAGTTGTACCGAGTCTCGAAGAAAAATTTGCGCGATCTCTTTCAGTGTTGACACCTTAACGAAAAACTCAAAGGAAATGCTATTGGTGTCAAAGGAAATGGTGTATCATGGAAAACCATTGGTGTATCATGAGGGCTACGAAATGTGTGGAAAGATCGAGTGTGTAAAATGACGAGCAAGTTTATGTATTTCACATATGTCTCGTCACCAAGTCTTTAACGAAAAGCTCACCTAACTCACAAATTGATGGATATGCTCGTACACGTTTCACTCGAGTCTACACAGACCATCTAACTTCAACTGGACCCAATGTCCAAAATTTGAGTAAAAGAAAGCAGTTCCACGAACATTGCTGTCCGCACTTCGTCTTCTCAACCCCCCTTCCCCAAAAAATGTGAGTAACTGTATCCGAATAAGTGGCAAAGTCTGACAACAAAATAGAACACTTCTTATATCAAATCCGAAATAATCAAGATTTTAATCATATTTCTAAGGTTTCGATGTAAAAAAGGTAACTACACTCAATACTTTATGTAATCACGTACTTTGATATCACATAACTACTACGAGCGCACTATATATGTACTTATGCGGTAACGTGTGCACTAAACCCGTACATGAGCTAAAAAACACTTGTGTGAGACTAAAATATTCTAATGCAGTGATGTGAGTCATGCGGTCCCGTGAGTGTGGACGCCTTTTTGCTGCCGTGAGTGAGCAGCTGCTGGAACTTACTGCAAATTTGGAATATGGAATATGCGTCAACAAACGCACGTTCGAAAAAATACTTAAAAAATAAAAAATAAAAATCTCTGGTGAATGTGCAGCTGCTGGAACTTCCTGAAAATTTGGAAAAATTTTCCTAACGCCACAAACGCATGTTCGTCAAAGCATTTAAAATATTTCAAAAAACAATCACTGGTGAGTGAGCTTTTGCTAGAACTTACGGGAAATTTGAAAGAATCTTTGCCTAGCAAATTTGAAAAAAATGCTCAAAATATAAGAAAAACAATCACGAGTTGATGGTTTCACTACGCATTACAGGTTTGGCTTTGCATTCGCAACAAGATTAGGACGATTAGATTGGATATATGACCACAATATTTATTACAATTGAAATTGGATTGTACGACTAAAATATTGGCAACGATTAGATTGGATATATGACAACAATATTTATTATGATTGAAATTGGATTGCACGACTACGATATTGGCAACGATTAGATTGGATACATGACTACAATATTGGTGATGATTGGATAGGTTGTAAGACTAGAATCTGCCCAATGAACAGTTTTAAGATTCTTGCATAAGTTCTAAAAAATCTTCTTCAAATAATTGCAAACAGTTTTCAATTATCTGTAAACTATGAGTTTCTATTGTTACACTGCTTGATTTATGATAATCAAGAATGAAAAGAATTCGTATATTGAAACATATTAAAACATTTTCAGAAATTAAATGAAATAAAGACCTCCAAAAATAAATTGGCAGGTGTTTTTTAGAGAAAATGAAGCGACAAGTAGGAGCAAACGATGATGTTCAGCCCTCATTGTTTTTAATGAGAACGATTCATGCATTTCCGAGCATTTCTGCCCATGCTCATTTACTTGTACCTTCATGCAACGCAACATCCAGTTCTTCTTTTTTAAGTCGTTTCGCATGTTGTTGGTTATCATGGGATCAGTTTTTGATTCGTTGTGGGCATAATCATCAAATTCATTCTAAGACGATTTTTTAAAGGAATAATAATGAAAAAAATTGTGAAAATGTGCAGGATTTCATCCGAATAAAAATTACAAAGTAATGATAACTCATGACAACAGATGATAAACTATTCTAATAAATTTCTAGCCATTTAACAATTATCATTGCTTTTAAATGAATCTTGTGGGATAAATATATGAAAACTTAATATTGCATTGCAAACTGAGAACCTCCCCTGCATGCATACGCCTCCTAACATTAATCTAATGGATAATCGTAAGAAAATATTTCAACTTTTGTGGGCATTTATATTTATCTGACGGATTATCCTAAGAAAATATCCTAACTTTTGTTGGCAATCTTGGTGGTCTCCAGCAAAACATTGATAAGGCAACTTCGATGAAAGAAATTTCATTTCTGATGTTGAACTTGGATGAAATTTATTTATTTTTAATGCTCAACTTCTATGAAAGAAACTTGAGTTCTATTGTTGATGTTCCTACATTTTGTAGCGCGTTGTTCCCTGCAGCAAACTGAGAGACAATGCAATCTTATTGATTGGCAGAAGCGGGCCATCCGAGCGTGCTGCTCTTGCAGCACCTGCACGCTGCACCTGTTACAGCACCTGCATGCTGCACCTGCCACAGCGTGTGCAGCTGTAGCAGGCGTTACTGCAGAAGGAAATTAGCTTATTGTCTCAATGCACACCCGACACGGTCACAATGAGAACATCAAAGGAAACGGTCAGGCAGTATTTTGAGTCATGCAATAAGCTTGTGAGATCGAAGATGTCTTGGAAAAGCAGAATCTAGCATTTTTAGAACCGCTGGATGTGACCCCAAGTTGGGCCATCAACATTTGTGCAAAATGCAAAATTTTTCTCCTAAAGCGAAAGGAATAGCTCAAGAAAACTGTCTTCCCCTTACCATCAAGCCTTCACCTTACCTTCAAGCCTTCCCTTAACCTTCAAGCCTTCACCTTACCTCCAAGCCTTCACCTTACCTTCAAGCCTTCACCTTACCTTCCAGCCTTCACCTTACCTCCAAGCCTTCACCTTACCTTCAAGCCTTCACCTTACCTTCAAGCCTTCACCTTACCTTCATGCCTTCACCTTACCTTCAAGCCTTCACCTTGCCTTAAGACTTCACCTAACCTTCAACACCCTACGAAGGTTGCCTTCCCCTTGCCTTGGAGCGGCTCTAGCGCCACGCGTGATCACAGAACTTCAGGACTCACAGGACCAGGAGGAGACTTCGGAGTGCGAGGAGAGCTACAAAAGAGGCAGGGGATCTACGAGCTGACTGCGATGCAGTAAAGATTTGCCCCATCGCACTTAACAACTGCAGGCATGGGGATTTGCCGCGCTCCTCTAATCCCCCAATTATCTGGGGATTTAATTTAAGGATTAGTTAATTACATGGGGATTTTATTTAGGGATCAGTTAATTATCTGGGGATTTTATTTAGGGATCACTCAATTATCTGGGATTTTATTTAGGGATCACTCAATTATCTGGGATTTTATTTAGGGATCACTCAATTATCTGTGATTTTATTTAAGGATCGGTTAATTATCTGTGGATTTTCTTTATAAATCAATTAATTACCAGGAGATTTTATTTAAGGATCACTTAATTATCTGGGGATTGTATTTAAGGATCACTTAATTATTTGGGGATTTTATTTAAGGATCAACTAATTTGGGGATTTAATTTAAAGCTGAATTAATTATCAGGTGAAATTATTTAAGGACCAATTAATTATCAGAGGATTTCATAGACCCACTCGACAACATATTATCTGGAAATTTCACTGTCCCATGCTGCATCGGATTGAGTGTAGATTTAACAGACCCGTGCAACGACTAATTGAAAGAAAATTTAATTATTCCACAAAAAACTGATGGACTGAGAGGTTTTACATTGGCTGTATACTAAAAATTATTCCTGGTTAAGAGATTACTAGAATACAACAAAATGTGAAAATTTACAGTGATAAAATTCAACTTTAATTTCATCACGATTAAAGTCTCACGTACTCACACTGAAGGTGTGTGTAAATATATAACAGGAGAAACTAAAATGGGTTTTCGATTGCCATCCCTTCTCTAGCTCCGGCCTAACACTTTGCGCTGGCCTGCGCCTGACGCTGGTTTCAAACTCCCCGTAAAATTTCATCTTATTTAAGGGAATTTTATTTAAGGATCAGTCAATTGTCTTGGGATTTTAGTTAAGGATTAGTTAATTATCTGAAAATCTTCTTTATAATAATGATAACAAAATAAAAAGAAGAACCAGAGTTAAAACGAACATTACGTTTATTGCACACGTTTCGGAATGATTACAATTCCATCATCAGTGCTGAAACAGTTAATTCATTGAAATCAACCTAACATAACGGTGTTATATAATACAGAGACATGTAAGTACAGGAATAGTTATAAATAAACAACAAGATTTCAAGCCCGCTGTTAGTCTAGGAGACAATTCGGGCACAAGTAGCAAAAGGAGAAAACAGCATTTAAGACCTATCTGCTGAGATTCCTAGAAATGAATTACTTAAGACAAATAGAACCACATAATTACCCACTAAAATGGAAACATTGATATTGCTTAAATTTAGCTATAGATCACGTGGAAACAGACCAATTGGCTTCAGTGAATAAGACAACGGGCGCGATTACACTACCGTGACAAATCAACAAAGTGAACCATGAACATACGCGATACGGGACGAGCTGTTCAAAGCCAAACTGAAACGTTCCAAGGAGCCGCTAGAGACCAACGCTGAGGGAGTGATAACGCGAGCCATGCAAGTAATGAAATTTTAATCTCCAGTCACTGAACAACCTCGACTTCAGGCCGCGCTTGAACTCGTAAAAACAATTTAAAGATTTGAGAAGGAAAGGCCATTTAAGGATCAGTTAATTATCTAAGGATTTTATGAACCCACTCAACAACCGCTATGGTAAATATTTTATTCTCCCCGAGCTCATCATCTGTTGGGGTAAAGTTAGGAATGTCTACCCTAACTTTAGCAGTGCAATCACTCTGTCCCGAGTGATGATGCAGATATGAAGATCATGAGGGGGCAAAGAAAACCCCTACCTCCCCCCCAACCCCCGCTTAGTAGGGCGCTACTACACGGCACGCCGTGCGTATCGACTGCTATTGTCGCCATGGCAACGCTTGCTGGTCGGCGCATGCGCATCTCTGCTTTCTCTTGTCTAGCCCGATTACACTTCTCTGTTCCTATGCAGGCGCGGCATGCTGCCGATTTTAGCGCAGGAATATGTGAAGGCAAGCAAGAGCACGCCGGATTATCTTTCAAGAAGTTAGGAATTTGTTCTTAAGACCAAAGCTGGGAGAGAGGAAAGTTGTGTCTTGGAAGCAGCGTATTCGGAACTCCTCGCGATGGGTTGGATATTTTTAGGCAAAAAGGAATGTCTGCAAGTCTCTCCTGGAAGCTGCTATTTTTTGAGTTCTCTACCTCAAAACTAAATTTATTGACTTGAGCTCTTCAGGAGATTCAAGAAACTTTTCCGTAGCGGAATCGGAGGCAGCCAATGTTTTTGAGAAAAATTTTCGAGACAGGTTTTACCCCAGACACGTGACTATGATTTAGCGACATGAAATGCCATGAAAACCGTGTATGAATTTTCTAAAGATCAGCAAGTTTCTGGACGCAAAGGTCGTATGGAAAATTGAGAAAGTTGTTTCTTAAGTCACCTGACGAGAGAGTAAATTGGGATCTTATCCAGATATGCCCCGCCACTAATGCAACACAAAAAGTTCACCCACTAGTAACTTTCGAAACAATGCACCTATCGACTTCAAAATACTTTCAAACGAAATAAAAAAATACTCTTTCGTTTGAGAGTAATTTGAAGTCGAATGGTGCATTATTTTGAACGTTAAAGTGGGTGAACTTATGTGTTGCATTAGTGGCGGGGTCTGGAAAAGATCCGCAAATTGACCTTTACCTTCTTCTTGCACCTCCTTTGTTTATCTAAAATTCCGAAGAAATTAGTATTCTCAACACCACACTACTAAAATATACGTTTACATCATCAGAAACAAATACCATGACGGCTTAGCTGCGAAAGCAGAGCATGCAATGTGCAATGCATATTAGTTTAAGGATCAGAATATTCGTTTTACTATTAAATGTCAACATGTTGGGGGTGAAATGGAAGAGCTTTCGTCTGTTATTTCAAAGTCATCTCTTGAATTTCCAGAGACTTGCGATGCGCGCTGCGTTTGCTTTTTTAGAAAGTTGTCTTGGTATTGTTCTTCTCCCCTCCCACGCTTTGTTTATTATTTCTGTGAATTCGTGGAACAATGGTGAACAATAATTGTGGGTGAAAAGACATTGAAATTTTAGTTTTTTCATAGAAGAGGATTTTTTAAACTATAGAGGGCAATCAAAATACTTTCTGGAAGACTTTCCTTATGCCTTCTCCTGAATGACCTAATGTGTTTTTCATATATAGATGATTTTTTTAGTGACTGTTCTACTGGCAAATGAATAAGTTTTTCGAAAAGAAAAATAAAGAAAAAATAGTTTATTTCCAATATAGATGATACAAAAAGCACATCATTGGTTTTTAAAACACCTTAAGGTAAGGATACTTAGTTGATGCACACACAAGGGCATCGTAATACACATGCCCCAAGGCGACACAAATGATAGAGAGAAATGTACAGAAAAATGCATTCCTTTGTTGTTATTGAACTTCAACCCGAAGTTCAAGTAAATTCTTTTCAAACCAAGCCCTTGACACTTCTCAAAACCTCAGCTTTGTAAATTAAATTGCGTTTCGAGTGTTCAAGGTTAATACAAAATGCTGCTGGTTGTTTTCACATATTCAGTGAATTTTTGTGAGTAAATTCATTAATTTTGGTGCCTCATTCAGAATTTTTGCGTATTCGTGCTCTCAATTTTAGTTGAGAAGTCATGAAAAATTTGAGAGCTTGTTATCAGACGCAGAAATTTCAACTAATTTTCTAATCTGGCATTTCAAGTATTTCCAAGTGTCGTTAATTCATTCAAAATATCTACTATACAAAAGCAGTAAATTCATCCATCACACAATTAACTAAGGGAATTATTGTGACGTGCAAGCTGCTCAATAAAATAACTTACTAACTCACAATCTTTAACGCTTCAAGCCCCTGAAAAAAAACTTATTACCTCTGTCAATCTTAAACGCTTCATACCAAGGAAACAATAACTTATTAACTCACAATCTTTAACGCTTCAAGTCTCAGCGGAAATAACACATTACCTCACAATCTTTAACGGTGCAAACTCCGGCAAAAATAACTCATTATCTCACAACCTTAAATGTTTCAAACCCCTGAAGAAGTAACTCATTGCCTCACAATCTTTAACGCTGCAAACCCAGGCGAAAATAACTCATTACCTCACAATCTTTAATGCTACAAACCTCGGCGAAAATAACTCATTATCTCACAATCTTTAACCCCGGAAATAGGCTGGGAGCAATCGAGCTCCAGAATCGACCACTTGCTGGAATGCGGCGCGAATTGTGACGGTGGCGGGAGCGGGCATCTGAACCGGGCACCTTTAGTGGTCGGTCACCTCAGGCCTTTATTTCCGGGACACTTTGCTGCCCTTAGCCACAGCTTGCCATTGTTTACGTAGCCTTCCGGTCGTCGGAGTCTAATGCAAGGGCTTGGTTTGAAAAGAGTTTACTTAGCCTTTCGCTTGGAGTCTCATGCAAGGGCTTGGTTTGACAAGGGTTTACCTAGCCTTCAGGTGGGATTCTAATGCAAGATCTTGGTTTGAAAAGGGTTTACTTAACCTTCGGGTTGGAGTCTCATGTAAGAGCTTGGTTTGAAAAGGGTTTACTTAGTCTTTCGCTTGGAGTCTCATGCAAGGACTTGGTTTGAGAAAAAAGATAAAAATGAGAAATTGAGGACTGCGTCACAAGAAGCTTAAATTCTCAATCACCAACGGAAAACGACGAAGCTTTCAGAAATTTCCATGCTGGCCGGTATTCAAGTTGCCCTTCCTACGGAAAATTTAACTGAGATGGAACCGGTCTCAAATATTTCTTCGCAAAAAATATAGGGATTTGTAAGGAATGCCGATCTACAGTAGCATTCAGATAAAAATTGTTAGTCCAGGGATGGCTTGACTCCGGAGAGAACTTTTAATCTTCAACTAGAAATTGCGGAAGCAAATTTTAATAAAATTGGTTTCTGCACTGAATGATGCACTGTAAATGCCTTTACTCGTAAAATTGTGATTCCTCAATAATAGAAAGCTTTTAAACTGTGTTGCATTAAATATGATTTTGAAGTAAAAATGCGTGACACTTTTCGTTCCAGTACCGAGACCCAAAGAAGTAGAGCTGTCATAATCTCTCTTAAAGTGTTACCCTCAGCTCTTGTGATGGGACAAGATTCATCATTCACAGTGCAGAAGTTTTTTTTTATTTTGTGATTTAGTTCTTTTTCACCCACATGGCTACGGAACGAGTGGAACTATTGGATAAGTCGTATCATCTGATATTGAAGGTAAGAAAGCATCTTGGACGATTTGAACTTTAATGTGTAGTAGTGCGTAGCCTGATCTCGAGAGCAAAAAGAAAAAACAAAAATTGGTTAATTTTCAGTGAAGTTGATGCAAAAATAAAAGAAAAAACTGTTTATTTCCAATATTGTTGATCCGTGGAATGTATAACATTGGCTTTTAATATTTTTCAAAATCAAGATCCTAAATTTCTTTTTAAATTTCAACTATCACGATCCTTAGTTGAAATTCACAAGTTGGGTATCGCAATACCTATGTCAACTGTCGATACAAATGAGTGAGAGACAAGAACTAAAACAATGCATTCAATTCACTGCGTTAATCTAATTTTGATAATACATATTAATACACTTAAATATTCTATTGGCATATATACCTGCTGGCATGGTAATTTCTGAAAGATTTTCAATTTTCCACTAGTGTTTGACATTTATAGCTTCCCGTGAAGCAGTCCTCAATTTCTAATCTTTTCTTTCTTTTCAAACCAACATATACGTGAAATTGTTGAACGCTGCCTCTAAGATCAGCGTTGACATCCTGTCTGGTTCCAGGGTTGTTTGGTTACCCTATTTTTGGCTAAAATTAAGTAATTGATCGTGTTCCATTCTCAAATTTTTTGAAACTTTATGACAAACTTTAGTTGAAGTCTGCTGTCAAAAAGAACAATTATGGTATTTTTGGCTGGAAAAAATCCTGTCACTCACTAAATTTATCTTTTTTTAGCTTTTGAAACGTGCCGAAATGTGTTTGGGTACAATTTTCGCGAAAATTACAAATTTCAATAATTTCGAGTAGAAAAAGGAACATCTATGATTTGAAGCGTGTCAAATGTAAATGTTTTAAATTTTCATGAAAAAGACAATTTCATTATTTTGGCGTGGAAAAAGGAAAATCTACGAAATGAAACCGCTAAAATTTAAATGGCTAAAATTTTCACGACGAAGGACAAATTTGAGTATTTTGGCATGGAAAAGGAAATCTACGAAGCCCTGTTTGAACATGACGTGACCGCGGAGACCCACCGGTGCTGCGCAATAACCTCAGCTGTTCAGATTACTTGCAAATTTGATCAGCGAGAGGAAAGGCTCTCGAGCGTTTGAAAATTTGATGCCGCCGCATTTGAGGGAGCGCTCAGCACTCATGAAACGTAAAATATTGCTGGCGAAACTCTCGCACCTCAACAAGATGAAATGGAATTATGTAGTTAAATTTACTACATTTCTGATGAAACACCTGCACCTCACAGATCATGGAATATTAATCTACTACATTTCTGATGAAACTCGCTCAACTCAACAGCATCAAATGGGAACATGTAACATTAATCTACCACATTTCTGATGAAAATCACACACCTAAATTGAAACAATTGAATTCCTGCAACTGGAAATGTGGCCGTGACAGGTTTTGCTTAATCAAGTAGAAATAATATGGAGAAAAAGTTAAAATATAATATCTATATATTGGTGAACTTTCATAGATTTTCCAGGTGCTATAAGCCTGTGTTGCATCTCTGCAACACCTTCTGAACTCAAAGATAACATAAGAACAAAAGCCCTATTGCGTCACTGGGTGCGCAGAAGCATTATAGATCAAATTCTCACGTCAGCACCCATTGGATCTGGAAACCTTTTTGACTTATATTTATGTATAAATAGACAGGGTGGAGCATAAGTAACGCACCCTTATTTATTATCGCCATATACACTGGGTATCTGTAGACAGGAAACGACATGTAAATAAACTTAAAGAGTTCCTCTATCGTTTGCAATTAACCCTCATTATACCTTTCATAGTTTATTTATTTTTAATTTTTTAAAATGGTGCGTTACTTATGCGCCACCCTGTATGTAGTGTGTCCCACAAAAACACGAACCGAGTATTGATTTTCCCGAATCAGTAATACCATCATACGAATACCTTAAGCATTTAATTTCTAGCAAATTATCATTCAAAATTAATCTCTAGAAATTGTATTACTGATTTTGATGTTATTTATGACACGGAAAATAAATACTCGGTTCGGGTTTTTGTGGGACAAACTATTTATAAATACGTGTATGTTTTGAGGCCTTGTGTGAGCATTCACGCTATTCATACGTGCAATTTTTCGGCTAAAGCCGAGTTTGAGAGGACAAAACATGAGTTCGGGTTTTGATGTTATGGTAAATTTAATGTTTTTTTTATAAATAACGAGTCTCTTTGGGTAGATTCAACAAGTATTCTGACTAGACTTGTAAAGCACGAATTTTAGACAAAATTTCATCTTTAATGTAGTTTCTAAATTAGAAAAGCGATACTTCATATCACGGTATGCACAATACGTTGCAAGCGAGAAGAAGCACCAAATCCCCTCATAGATATTTTAGAATAAGCAGGATTGCAACGAGCAAATCCTACAATACTCGAAGTCGAAAAATCGAACATCTGATACACGTACATTTAAGTTGGAGAGCTGCGGGAAAATTGCCGAAACTATTTCTATGCAATCAATCATTTCGATAAAATTATCTAACTTTTACTATATCTTCCGTTTTAGTTTCCATAGTTTAGTACAGTAGATCTTAACCTTTTTTGGTAGTGACCCAAAATCTACCCTAAATAAAATTTTCCATTGATAATGTGATTATTCTTTTGGAAACATGTTACTGTAGGTCAACACAAACCGGTTACACAAACCCTGAGCGACCCAATGAAATGGCTTGGCGACCCAAATTTGGGTCGTGACCCAGGGGTTAAGAACCAGTGGTTTAGTGTAAGAAAATCGTCCACAGGAGAGCATTCACTCGCGTAATCCCGCTGCCATACAAGACCGTAAGTTTGGAGCGTTTTAACCACCCGGATCATTTTTGTGTGGTGGAGACGCAGAGTTCACCACGAAGACGGCACTTGGAATGCTCTATTGAATTTTGGGGCGGATGCGGAGGCACGGAATGTCGTCAGATGAAATATGACATTGCACGTGACTCCGATATTCCTCCCTCGGCGAAATGAAAACCAGCCTTGGTTCTGAATTGTGGGGTCTACTGCGACGGTGAGACGAACATTTGCAGCTTGTGTGTTCCCTTTACCAAGTCTGCAGCTTCTGTGTTCC
>JACJUY010004673.1:38882-61564 GCA_014220935.1 Platorchestia sp. MABIK
GCCCTTGAGCAAACATTACGATGGGACAAGACCAAAGCCCAATTAGAGATATTTTGAAGGTATTTCAAAAACTTGAGCGTGCGTCGAAATTCGGACATATGCACTCGCTGGAGTTGGAGAATTTTTGGAGTTTTGCTCTCTTCGTTCCCTGGTGTATTTCATGTACGCAAGGGGAGGAAGTGCTCATTTTTTAAAAGTCCCGAGTTGAATGTTCGGTGTGCCTCCCTTTTTGAAACAAATATTTTTTTATTCTGCTGCTCATCATATTTATTTCGGTTCACTTCTGTCTTTTTTCAGTACATTTTATTTGTTTCTTCATTTTGTTACAAATTTTTTTTCAATATTGTTATTTCTATGGACAAGGTTTGAGGAAATACCATGTGTATAGATTCTCCGTTTCCTTAACACCTCACTGAATGGTGCCTCACATCTTTCTCTCTTGGAAACACCGCTGTTGTGGTCTCATCTTATCTGATGTTAATTTTCAGAGTACAGAAAAATCTGTGGGTGATTTCACCACAAACTTGTGATTTCACTGCGTTCTGACTAGGATGGTGGGCTCTCTTAGTTAGATTAGATTAGATTAGATTAGATTATACAGGTATGCTAGTTTCAGCCTCCTTGACCACTACAAAAAAGGGCGTATCGAAAAGAGGAAGGAGGATGGCACCATTTGGTATGGAGATGGGGGAATACGGAATCTATGCAGAAGGGGCATAGACACAGTTAGTTGAGAAAGAAATTCATGATATAAGAGAAAAGTTGAACAAGAAAGAAGAAGGTGCTGATAAACAGAACAACAGTGAACCGAAAAAGGTGGTTCTTAACATAACAAAATAAAAAACATTTCATATCAACAAAAAGAAGGCCTATCTAACTCTCAGCTCAGGCCCTCACACATTTACCCTCTGGCTGGGAGAGCTAATTACCATAGATACAATAGTTGTGTGCCCGTGAGGGGTAATTCCCATAGATACAATAGGTGTGTCCCACTGAGGGGTAATTCCCATAGATACAATAGTTGTATGCCCGTGAGGGGTAATTCCCATAGATACAATAGGTGTGTCCCCCTGAGGGGTAATTCCCATTGATACAATAGTTGTATCGCCCTAAGGGGGCTCTCCTACTTTACTTCTCACACCTCGTCCGAGTTATTTAAGAAAATTTTATGGACATCAAGAGGTAACGCTTTTTCAATTACTTGATTACTTAAGTGTCCCCTCGCCGTATAGTTTGACTGAATTCATGTCAGAGTCTCCAGTTCTATTCAAAACAAATTGAAAGCCATCTCTGGTCGTAAAAGTAAGTTAGCGAACACTCATGCCGCTATAGATTTTTCGTTGAAAATGCGAAGAAACGTCCGTCCAATTCTCCACATTATTCCAGAGTTCACGGGATGCAGAGGATGTGATAAAATCTTCCTTCACGAAGAATAGTACGCACGCGATACGAAACTATGATGAAATCGTTCTTAATTAGGGAGCATCCGAGTGTTGAGAGCATGCAAGATTTTTTTTATAAAGATCTTGAGAGAAATCTCTTTTTTCTCCTGTTTCAGCACTGATGATGGAATTTTAATAATTTCGAAACGTTAATGTAATGCGTTTTAACTCTGTTTTTTTTATTCTACGAGGAAGATTCTTGATGAATCGTTTTGTTGGAAGAATAACAGGTAATATGAAGTCTGTGGGGCCAGGTGAGTAACAAATTGCGGCACGATTTTATAAAAAATAAAATTTAGATTATGCGACAAGTCAGTGTCTGCAAATAAATAAAAATGGTTATTTTAATAGTTCTCACCTCAAGTTCGGATATACTAGAGTTGTGATCATATGCAAAAATAACGTGCAAATCTCTTTTCTGACGCATTCCTCTCTTAGGGACACCTTTGTTGTGGTTAGGGAGGCTTAAACTAACTAACAAAAACTACGTAAGTCAACCTATAAAATAGATAAACCCCTTTGAACACTTTGAACACAAGTTACAACTTTACATGACTACATCAGTGATGGTTGTCGTAACACAATCTTAGTAGAAATGGCGAGAATTATCCCATCACGAAAATGAAATTCATTACCCTATGTATGTGAAATTAAAGAGTTTTTTCAAAAATATCTCGCTAACGGTATTTTTGACCAAAAGTTTCCATTTAGATGCCACAGATGTTAGAAAAGAGCGACATTTATCATAAAATCTTACATCTTTATCCGACGTAAAATAAATAAATTATTTTTTGACTACGGAGAGCAATTTTGAAAAATTCGAACTCATGAAAACTTACAAAGAATTAATGCGGCTCTGGAGAAAATTTGTACATTCCATATATTTATCAGAGAGCCATAGATGACTCAGAATAAGACTTGGAATCGAGGATGTACGTAATTCCCGGACCCCTAGGGGGCTACATGATCGATACTTGCTGAGTAATGAAAAGATAATCGATGAGACAGCGCAGTCTCCGGCGCACAGAAACAATAAATACAGTATGTCCCACAAAAACCGGAACCGAGAATTTATTTTCCCGTATCAGTAATACCTTTTCTATAGGTCAATTTTGAGCGATGATTTTGCTAGAAATTAAATGCTTATGGTTCTTCTAATGATGACATTACTGATACGGTTAAATAAATACTCGGTTCGGGTTTTTGTGGGACATACTGTTTAGACGCTATAACAGTGAAAATGAGGATAATGTAGTGGCACTTGGAAATGGTTTTACGGTTAAATGAAAAGCGAAAATTTCCATCGGGGATTGGTAAGAAGTTAAGAAATACATGGAAAATGCTTCTTATTTTGACAATAAGCGTTGACTGAATTTTCAGGAGCGATTGTTAACTGCAGTAAAAGTGAGATAATCTCTTCATTGCATGTCAAATTACGAGCTGATCAGAAGGCTCAGATATGAATAGCTTCTACCAAAGGACAATGACCAGTCTGAGGCATCACTGGTCCTGGAGATATGACCCTAGAAATAAAGTCTTCCTTCTTCGGACTTTTAAGAGAGCTTGTCCATCTCTACACGAGGTTAAATGCGTTTTTTTTCTGCGAAAGATATCTTTGAACCGCCCAGAGAATCGCAAAGCAATGTCAATCACGCTCTAAATTCCTTAATAAAAATAGTGTTATCATTCGTACATGCGCCATTTCTTCCTCCTCCGTCCTCACTTGCTCTTTCAATGCCAAAGGTCTCCTGTGGGGGGAGCACACCTTGTGCATAGAAAACAACATCGGCATCTACGGATGCTTTATTTCCAATTGAAGCATGATACATATCACCTTTTACATTGGTTTTTCAAATGCCTTAGAACTAACACCAGGACGCCATGACACTTTCCCCCGGTCAAAGACCGGTACCCATTTCAGACACCTGGGTAGAGAGGGGTATTGTGCTTAGAATTTTTCTCCTATACCCAACAGAGAAAATCGCCACCAGCGCCGAGACTTGAACCCGGGTCTCCCCGCACGGAGTCAGGTCCTATACACACACGGCTATGGCGAGCAGATTCCCCGTTTTCTACAGTCCATGATATGTGGTTCTTTTTATTACGTCTCATGAGAGAGCCTTTTCATGGTTATGGGGTTTTAAACTAACTTATACGTGTTTTAATAATAATGATGTCTACGATTTTGCAATCTTTTTTGGAAAAGTTTTGTGAATAATCTAGGGACATGAAAACCCAAATTCAATTTTGTTTGCTTATTTTCAAGTTTTCAAGTTAGAGGTACGCGAAATCCCTGCACTGCACATGTCAAACACTGAAACGCAGTCATAAGGAAACACTTATTTCCACTGAACGATAAGCCGTGCATGGTTCCTAATCATCGAGATGCGGGATGTTCCTACAGGTAGTAAGCATACGTATCATGGTTTACGGTGAAAAACTAAAAGATTTATAATTCTAATTGTTTTAGAATCTAACATATTCCGAGTACGTAAGTTATTCTATGGCATGAAGTGATGAAAATATCAGCAAAAGTTCTTTTACTGATGTGAATCAAAATTTTTGTCCGAAAATTTATTCATTGTTTTCACTTACAAGTCCCTTCTGGTCTCGCTACTTATTGCAGCGTCGCTGTCAGCTTAGGTTGAGTGCTCCCTCGTTTAGGCGTGCAGGCTAGAAACAGCTTATGATTTGCTAAATATAGCAAATTGACGCTAATGTAAATGTAGGACTAATGTGAATGTAAATATTGCACTAATGTAAACATAAATGTAGCACTAATGTATATGTAAATGTAGCAGTAATGTAAGCGAATTTCGAGTCTCGATACAACATCGTGAGCGTAAGTCTCTCATTATTGTACCATAGAGTGGCACTTTCATAGAAAAGCGAGCGATGGTCACAATAGATTACCAAGAAATTAACTCGAAAACGTTTGAGAAGCAGACACAGCAACAGTCCTATCAAATCTTCATCAAGAACTCAGGGATGCCCTGCGTATGAAATGGTTCTTACTTCTTCTGCTCGTAAATTTATATAGTGCTCGATGAGTCGAATACGCTCACACACACACATTCACACGCACACACAGCGACGACTGCAGTGAGCGCCATTTAGTCAAAATGATGAGAGGTTATATCTGAATCGGCAATAGATATTTATGTTTTCTTGCAGTAGATATTTATAGATTTCTATTTTTTTATATTTATAAGGAGGAATAATTCAGTAGTAGCTTTGCCGCATCGTACGAGAAGCGATGATGAATTGTTTTCGCAAATTTGAGCAAAAAGTTCTTTTCAGGTGTAGCATTTTACCTTTGTGCCAGATACCACTTTTCATCCCTCTCTTTGAATGCATCAAAGGTTAATTGCGCCGGCGCTGTGCTCTTTGAAGCCGCAATTAACTCAATCTTTTCCATCGTTGAAATTATATATGAATAAAATTGCTTGTTGAAATGGATTAGTTTTCTCGAAAGCTAAAATCTCCGGAGAAAAATTTTTAGCAGCAGAAATTTTATGGGCATCAAATTACATGTTGAAATAAATAGATTGCTTTTCTCGAAAACAAAAATACATGAAAAAATTCATAGCAGCATTGTTGACGCTCGATTAATTTCAAATATCAATAGAAACATGAGGGTGAAATTTAAATTAATCGTATTGTTTAGCTGTATCGTAGCACCAATACCCATCTAGCCTCGATCGTTATAAATATTGATGATTTAGTTTCCTGCGAATTAAGATTTTTTGATAGTTTGGTGAACTCAGCAAAATTGCGTCCCATTTTCCCAGTGAAATCCAGTTGTGTGCTAAAAAATGTATTAAGGTCAAAGAGTGCCGTCATGCAGAAAATCTTTTCTGAGAAAAGTCTTCGTGAGGCCAATTTGTGCTGAAGAACTGCTTTAGTTTTGAGCCAATTAGACTTGTTGACTGGAAACTCGAGAACGATTTAAAATTTATCTAATCTAGAGCCTTAACTTAGTTAATTAATTGCTTTATTATTACTTTAATTGCTCCCCAGCAATTATTAATTGCTCTCCATGAGGAGCTAACCTGTCAGCAACTTTTGGAAAACATCCATCAACTTACCTACTTCTTCGAAGCACAATAATTTCAGCGAAGAAATATGTCGTTCGTACAGTTCGTACAAGTCGTTCGTATAAGTCGTATAATTTCAACTTTATAATTAAAATCAGAGCTTCAATTTTTTAAATTTCTCCAGAAAATTTTATGGTTTCAAGATTTACGTGCGAATTTTCCTCATTAAGTATTGCAAACGACAAGTGTACTGTACATGCTGTAGTAAAAAATGTACTCAGGTTCATACACGGGTGGTTTACTCTACCTCATCCATAAATTAAAGTGAAGAAAAGAGAAGCTGCCCATATTCACACGAGAAAGCTGAACACGGTTGATAAATGCAAGAAAATGCAGTAAATTTTCCCATTCTTTTCATTTCGTTGCAGATAGAGGAGAATTACGTAGAAACTGCGCCTATAGTATCGAAACGCCTCTCCAGCCAGTGAGCTCGTGTTCCGTCGTGAGAAAGGAACCTGCCCCGAGATCCTATATGTATTTAATTTTTGCTGCCGATGTTAAAATAAATTTGATTAATTTCCTATTAATAAACAGAAATACGGCAATCGATTTCATGTAGATTTACTACCCTCAAATCTACAACGAGCGTTGTAGAAACCTATTAAAAAGTTAGATGCTATGCGACGCATGCATAAACATTGCAGTGCGACGCGTGAATTTGTTAGGAAAAGATGTCAGCTGAAAGCAGAAAAACACACTCTATGATTTTACACTACATTCATTACCTTGGTATTTAGAAACAAAAATGTCAAAAGATTATTGTTGTGAAATAATGTGCGCTTTGCGGTACACTTTGTGCATTTTTCGACTACGTTTGAAACGGTTCTAAGTGTTCGTACTTTTGCGATGAAGCATGACGTGAACGCGGGTAAATTTTGCAACATTTAAATCTTTTATATCATGTACTACCAGCTGTTTCATAGAACATTAAGCTGTTATATTCACATGTTTCTCTTATGAATTAAATTTGCAGCAACCAAGCAGTTTACTGAGCACAAGAAGTGTCATTGTTAGTGGGTAACTTGACTTTTAATTTACGTAACCTTATTAAGGTGAAATACTCAGAAGATCTCAACAAATCTGAGGGATGCATGAACGTCTCATCCGCCAGCACATTGCTATCATAGTAAAGTTTAATTCTACTGAGTCTACTTCAATTAGGATGAATATTACGATTTAATCTGTTCATCGTTCATCCATTTTTCTCACCAAGGCATGAATTCTCCTAGGGAGTTAGAGACAAGGCAAGTCTTAACATCTGGCTTAAAAAACGTCTGAAACACTCGCGCACCTCGCTCGATCAGCGGCAAAAGTTGAATACAATTCTCTTATTGCAAAGGAAGCAAACGAGATTCGTGCTGCGTAATTTATTAAGGTCAAACATCGCCACCACAACACAACGATGTGCAATGACATAGTTTTACATATTGATAGCTAGAATAATTGGATTCGCGTATGCCATTATGTGTGCTACAGGAAGTTCGCATAATTGATGCGGGCGTACACATATCGGCAGCTGGTTCTTTCGAATTAGTGGAATTAGGCGCGTAATAGTTTGAGCTTCTCATTTGTTGCAAGAGCTATTAATATTGCTCTGTATTGGCGCCACCAGCACTTATAGAAATTGAATTTACGAGACTTCGGAGTTTTTGTGCGTCGACTTCACACTTCATTTCTGCAAGTGGACTTCGTAATTAACTTTCGTTTGTTGCATTAATCACTCTTTACATTGGCGCCCACTGCAGCACTTATAGAAATTATGTTGACTTTAGTTTTTTGTTTTTTGTTTTATTTATAGACTTCATAGTTTTGTGCGTCGACTTCATACTTCACACTTCATTTCCGAGATTGGACTGCATAGTTATCTTTCATGTGAGAGTTTTTGTGCCCGGTGGCGCTCATCGTACAAGTACATAGGGATTTTGCCGCACTTTTAGTAGGAAAGAAAGTACGTGGAGTGTAGACTGACGCGAGACTGTTGAAGCCTTGTTGAACACGTTGCTTGCGATGCGACCGATCGGTGGGTCATGCTTAAATTCTTCCTGCTGCAAAACGACCCACCGATGGGCCGTTTGAAAAACTTCAACAGTCTTTTAAAATTAATGGTATTTGACGGACCCACTTTATGTTTGGCATTTATTAAATTGCTACCAACTTTTGATTTGAAATTTGAGTTGAATATTGAGCTTCAGTTTAACCCACCGCGGTGCACGTGTTAACTAAGCAGGGCTTGGCGCACAGGACTGCACAGAATTCTAAGCTCAGTTCTACACCCCCAAAGCTTGCTCTCCTACCGAGTCTAACTTTTTCACCGCCTGCATGCATGTTTTTTGCCACCTCAGCTATTTAATCGCCTGAATCGCTTAGGCGGCGAAAAACACTCATGCTGGCGGCGAAAAATTTAGACTGGGTAATGCCTTAAACAGGCCAACGTCCCTACCATGAGAAAACTAAGAACACTTTTCAGTTTTAAAAAACACTCGTCCTAAAAACAAAGAACACCTTTTTACAACGGGTTAATCATCTATTCTAGGCATCTGAAAATATTTGCTATTATCGGCCGATTCTTTCAGTGACACATATCGTTTTGATAAGAATCTCATTTGTCTTAATGCGTGGTATTTTCTGAAAACGAGGTATAGTGTTTCTATATAGCATACCTGTATACTCAATCATAGTTTATTATATGGCTATAATATATCATTGTTTATTATATGTCTATCATTCATCATAGTTTATTATATCAGTATAATATATCATTGTTTATTATATATGTCTTATATCATAGTTTATTTCCACCCGGAATAATCCAGTTCTGTTCAAAATATTTTTCTGTATGCATGTGTCTATATACGCCCTCGATACATGAACAAATTTAGTTCGTACGTGACTCTTAATTAAGAATATCTACATCTATATATTATGTTGAAATTTTAGGCAAAGAAAACGCACAATTAGCATGACAATTTCAAACATGTTCTACCTATGACACACTTATATATACAGTATATATACATATGTGTACATGTATGAGTCGCGTGATGGTGTGTTGGCGAGAATCAAGCTGTCCAAAGCATCCTGATATTCGTAAGGAAAGTTCATTTTCTTTTCAGTTTGATCAGATTTTCAGCTCCCCGACTATCGATATTCACTCAACTCGTTCCTCTGTGGCTCTGACATTAGCGCTGCTTGTGCACATGAGGTTAGAAAAGTAAGGTTAGATACATGGTTAGATTTGAAGTTAGATATATTTGTAAATTTGTTAGGGAAGGATGTCAGCTGAAAGCAGAAAAATTCACTCTATCATTTTACACTACATTCATGACCTTGGTATATAGAAACAAAAATATCGATAGATTTTTGTTGCAAAATAATGTGAGCTCTGCGGTACACTTTGTGTATTCTTCGACAGCGCTTAAAAGGGTTCAAAATGTTCGTAATTTTAATTGCGATGAAGCATGACGTGAACGCGGATAAATTTTAAAAATTTATATCCTTTATACCACGTAGCTGTTTTATATGTTTTGTTTTATAGCAGCTGTTTCGCTAGTTCTTCCGAGACCGTGACATATTAATACTGCTGGTGACCGCCGCAGTGTCCTTTTTAATTTTTCTGTGTGTTATAACTTTGGGATTTGGTGAAGTGTTTGGATATTTCTACAATTTTGAAATACGAATTCAGTTCTCTTTATGATTCCTGTTTTGTTTTAAGTATCCATTAATTGTTCTCTGGCGACTCCATACTCCGGTGACCCTGTTAAGTGTTTTGCATTTGACCAGAAAACTTTAGTTTTTAGAATTATTTCTTTTATTCATTCGGAAGTAAGATTTTCTTGAGATCAGTCGTTAATACTTCTAGTTTGATTCTACTGAGCCTACTTCAATTAGGATGAATATTAAAATTTAGTTTGTTCATCGTTCATCCATTTCTCTCACCAAGACATGAATCCTCCTATAGGGAATAGGAGACAAGGCAAGCCTTAACATCTGGCTTGAAATTATCATTGCGCTTGTTATGGTTCATCAAACTTATGCAAAGGGCCTCACGGTTGAATTAAATATTTTTATTTTATTTTTTCTACATACAAAACGGAATGGCTCCAAATTACTGAACGCCGGTCAAAAGCGTATCTATAAATTGATCCTTAATTATTATGTTTAAACCTTCATCGTGTATTGCAAGGATAGGAGAATTTTTTTCTATTTAGCGTAGAAGCAACTTTGTTCGAGTATGATTACATTTAAGTGGGTAAAGTGGAGTAAAAGCTGGCCGTGAGTATTTTGAATGTTCGCTGCCTCAACTGGAGGCTTGTCCCACGATTTATTTCCGTACGATTATCGAGTCGATTAGATCACCTATTTTCAACACATTATTAGATATTAAGCATCTTACCCGGCAACATATGAATAGATAATCTGCTACGTACAATCGTAGTCGTGCATGTTAAATAATCAAATGATCACGTTCAATATTGGTGCGAGTACGAGCGTCAACTCGAGATCTTGAAGATGGTGGACTACCACTAGAAGTGGAACCTGATTCTCACCAATCAGCGAGCGTAGGTGGAGCCAGACATCTTCCAAGTGTGTGATTGGCTAAGCGCTGCGAATTTGGACCAAACCTGTTGTAAAACTCAGGGCAATTGAATATAAGACGGTCGGGACAGAAAACTGGCAGTAGAAACTAATCTTTAGGTGCGCAGGGAGTGGTGTACAGCTAGGCGCTCCGAATGTAAATTCTTTGTTGAAATAAAAGTTGTTACGAGAACAAATGGATGGAAGACATCACGCGCTGTTGCTTCCTCATGAGACTTCACTGTGTGGCTTAGTGTACGAGTTTCATCATTCATCGCTAAAGAATCGAAAATTTTCAATAATGAGTTTACTCTCATTGACATGAGAATTACGTTTTTGAATGAGATAGTCATTTAATTTTTTTTTTTGTAAAAGGTCAAATATTATTTAGATGTAAAAGAACTTTAATGAAAAATCTTATTTCAAAAAAGTCGTAACATGTCTATAAGAAAAATTTGAACATTTTGAAGCTTTTTAAAAGTGCGGCCTTTGCTTTTCTCAGCGTGGTTTCGGAATTTGTTGACGCAAACGTTTTTCTTCTGACCGAAGTGTTGACCAGTGCCTGGAATCTTTTGAAAACTTTGATATACACGCTGAACTGAAAAAAAGAGTAGCAAATATAGCAAAACTCAGAGCACAAATCAGCTATTTCTTCCTAGCAGTGTAGGATTTGTAAAGAATCCCATTCGAACGCCACTACAAATTTCCAATATGAAATCCTTGAGGGATTTACCGTAGAATTAGGTTTCCAATTTTGACATAAATTTCATCGCGGAAAAGATATAAAACTTTCGAGTATATTGTCGAACACATCGTCCGCTGGTTCTGAGTTGCGTGAAGCATATTGCTCCTCACGCAAGAGTCACAAGCTAAACTTCTAGTAAGCGAAGAAGACACTTTTTTAAAGACCATATAATTAAAGTGCCATCAACAATGCCCTTTAACCAGTCCTCAACACCCCCGAACCAAACATACCCACGCACGAGCTCAGCTCTGCCCAACACGAGCTACCCAATGGAGGGGGTCTCTCCGCAGCTCCTTGCTCGCAACGCCACTCCGGACTACGCCATGAACACTTCGCCAGCTTCTTACTTCGAGAACAAACTCCCCACGGACTATCCCTCCACAGTGTACCCTGCTACCCTAGACGAACCAGCACGACAGCACTCAGTAGTGCCCACAGCTTCTGGTCTAGCTACCCCTCGGCCTGTATCGGCGTCCAGCTTGCATGAGACCAACACAGCGTTCGAGGGCGACCTGAACAGACTCGTTATGGTGTCCAAAACCATGGCGACCGAGCCCCTCGTCCTGGAGGAGAGAGGCAGCGACGAGGCCGACAATATAGCAGTTAGTCTCGAGAATGAAGAGTTGTGGAGGATGTTCCACAGCGTCAGAAACGAGATGATAGTCACCAAATCCGGCAGGTATGTTCAAAGAAAGAGCATTTTTACCCTACACTCGCCACAGCTTTTTGGGGGGTCTTGAGGAAGCGCATTTTACCCTATAACCGCCACATTTTTGGGTCTTGAAAAAGATATTGGGGTTATTTCCCTTAAATTATCATGTAATGGAATCAAGCAAATGTGAGCTTTTCATCGTAGCGTTCCAAAAATGAGAGCGATGTGAGTGATTTCGTAATGTCCTTTAAAACGGACGGTGGTCGATTACGTAACTTTCCGAACAGCCCAACCACATCGGGTTTTTATTATTGCCAATTAATGTATATCTACAAATGATTACATGAAATTATTGTCAGTACACAACAAAATACACATGGGAAGGAATGTTGCCCTTTAGACCCTGTCCCAACATGCGGACAAATCTCGGATTTACGTAGTATGTGCACAGTGAAGTAGTCTGTTTTGGATTTGGGTCGCACCCGGAAAAACAGTCTTTTAATTATAATTTTAATGATATTCCGTGGCCAGAGCATGCATGCAGTAAGGCGGTGATGTCTGAGATAGTTCTGTTCACGTACATGTTAGATGATTGCTAGGTTTAAAATTATGCACGATACAGAAAATTTAAGAATCTGCCGTGCTTGCTCTGGCTTACTAATTTGAATTCGGGTGAGTAAGGCTTATATGTCTGCGATAGTTCTGTTTAAAGTAAACTATTTTAAACAATTTAAACAATTTATCTACCACAAGCGATACAGCTTGAGGTAGATTTTTTCTGAAGTCTAGTACAATGGTCAAATTTGAGTATAGCTACCTGTGGGCCAGAATAAGTTCAGCGACTTTTAGGGCATCCTACCATCAACGTTATTCTAAGGTGTACAATAATAATTAACCTAATTCACTTGAACTTGTACGTGTTATATGATTGCTGGGTTTAGAATTAAACACCATGCACAAGAATTCATAATTCTTGCTTCCTAATTTGAATTCCGGAGCTCGGTTTTAGCCTTCTCGAAAAATAATGAATAACTGTTCGCGAATAACTGTTTAAATAATGTACTACTGCCTATAAAAAATCCTGGATACTTTTAATTCCTATTTTAGCAAGAATTGGCCGATTCAATACCTTGCATGCTGGCTGTATACTTAAAAATCCGACGTGTACCATGTGCACTCTCAGCTGTAACATGTCACATATGACAATACTTAGCAATTTCATTGACTGTGAATCGAAAAAAGGGACAAAATAATCGAAATCAGCGGTGTGTTGGACTTCGGCGGAGAGCTGTCAGCGGCAGTTCATTTGGTGAAATTGCTTCAATGCTGAACACAACTTTTATTGTTACTAACTCCCCCCCTTGGAAGATAAGAAAGAAGGTGAAATGAAATAATGGCCGCAAGAGATAAAAAATTCAATTTCTTTAGAACTGAGAATGCCGAGTGCACACGGACCGTCAAAAATGTATAACAATGTTCAACAGATCACGCGACACACGTTCCTATTTCCTAACAATGCACGTGATGTTCATTCCGACTCCGAATCTGATGGATTAATACATCAATAATTGAGGAGTTGATAAAGCTTGCACCACAGATACACTGATTACCCACTTTCGGCTGGTGGGTGTGACACACGGACAGACGGACCGTGGACGCGGCTCTTAATATAGTACTAGTGTACATGCCCCGTTAAAAATGACAGGATTCAAATTATCCTTGAATGAATCTTCCAGATGTGGATGCCAAACAAATATATCCATCGCAATAGTACCCGCGATTAAAATATTCTTGTGCTTGTGCACTGGTGAAACTCGTATCACAGAAACGGTCATTAAGCATAATTATGAGCATGACAGAGAAATGGAAGAAGCGGACATCAAACAAATAAATAAATTAATTAATAAACACACAACGGGTATTGTTAGGTAAGAGAGATGATTTGCATGGCCGGTGTGGCGGTACTGGAAGACGGTGCTAGAGGTGTGCTGTTCTCAGGTCTGCGGAGACGAGATAGCCTACTTAACAATTTAATGCAAAGGCAAGCATAAAGCGCCCGCGTTATGGGAGAATTAATGGTTTAAAAGAAAAAGAAAAACAGTTTATTTCTAATAAAGATGATGCAAAAAGCTGATCATTGGTTTTTAAAATATCTTAAAGTAAGGATCCATAGTTGATACACACACATGAGTATCGTAACACCCATGTCACTAGTTGATATAAATGATTGAGTCATTAGTCGAACTAAATGACTGCTGCACATAGGGCAGTAACATCGGAGAGAGTATACGTTCGTCCAGATTCAGAGCATGTAATTACAACACTTAAGAACTTCAATTCGAAATTGCCGTTAAAAACTTGTTCCCCCCACACTGTGTACCCAAATTTTTTTTAAATGTGGGATGGAAGTTCTGAGTACCCAAATTTTCTTAAAATATTGGAGAGATGTTCTAAAATCGTTCGTATTTTCAGAAATGTTCGAAACAAATCCTTGTAAATTAGTATATTCTCTCTGTCACAATAGTCATGGTGTTATTTGGAAAGTTCCACATGGTGCTATTTCATTTGCAGCTGAATTGGGAAAATTTGGGTTCGTTGCAGCAAAATGAATTTATGAATTGTGAGGTAAAAAGAGTTTTGAAACAATCAGCTGTTGCTGGATCAGAAACGGAGTGCAACCGACGTCGTGGTGCTTCTATTGTACAAGACGATTGACTGAAGTAATCTGCGATCGACATGAAATGAGCGTTGGTGAAGGGATGAATGTGTTTGATGAGTTTAATGGTTTGGTAGTAAGTACATTTGTCGTCTGCGACATGAAATGGACTTAGGTGGAGGGGTGATTGTGTTTGATGAGAATACAGGTTTGGTTGAAGGTACGTCTGTCCTGTCAAAAAAGAAATGAGGTCAAGTCACCTCTCGGAAGGTAATGTCACAGAGCACAAGACAGAAACTTCTGCAATGAAATTCTCAACACTTTTAAGTGCGACGTGACTTACCGGTGGTCACTGAGGTGATTTTCATAATGCTACTGATCGGTCAGCAGTCACTAACTCAATTTCGATAAATGCTTAGTGAAAACTAAATGAAGGCGCGATGTATTTAATGTTCGTTATTTTGAATCTTGATCTCTAAAATAAACTCTAATATGAGGTGAAAACTGAACTTCTGTTTAACCCACCGCACTTGAATTACATTCTGTGTCATTGGGTGATTACTTGAACATGTATTAATGGTAAGTAGGTTCCAAAAGGAACTTCAATTTGAGTTGACGGAATGGACACTTTAAACTGGTAGTGAATGGCAAAATTTTCATTTTGTAGATGCTGCTGCATGTTAGTGGTCTTAGATCTAAAATGTTGCTTAGGATTGCTCTACAGTAACGATGTTTAAATGATGATGATGTGTAAATGATGTGCTGGTGCTTTCCTCTTTTCTCTATGCGAACACCTTTAATTGTAATGATAAGGGAGGCTGATCATCTATAGTATGTATAATTATATAATTATACAATGATTAAACTATATAATCTTTGTTAAAATCGCATATTCACTAAAAATTTCAAAGCGAATATTCTAGAATTTTTATTCGATCGTGTTTTCATGCTTACGTTGGACTGATCACACTTTGGATTTTACAGAACTGATGTTGGAGCTGGTCTCCGAAACGTTCTCGATTTCTTTAAATAAATGACTAACTTTATTACTATTTTCATCGCTTTAAATTCTTGGTAAACTAACTTACTTTTATGACGACAGAGTGACGCGTTGGCCAGAGCATCGGATAAATTAATACGCGAGCCCATGTAGAAATGCTACGGAATTTCATTCGCCTGTGAAGTAGTTTTTATAGCCGCGTAGTAGCTTGTGAATTTTAGCTATGCGTGTGAATGAAAAATATTCAGGGAAAGCCAAGTGATGTTCATGGCACAAGCGGCTTACTTATCGAGCATAAAATTAAGAAATAACTCAAATTTAAAGTTGTCTCCACATTAAGAAAACGTCTTTTTTCCTTGGCTGCTGAAAATAATAAAGTTATTCATAGCATGCCGCATAGATTAAGGAATTCTGCAGTCAGATATTCACCTGTGAACGCATTTAGTAGGTCACACTTGCATGCTACACAAGCCGAACAGGTGTCAATACATGCAACGGTTTTGACTTACATCCTCTCGTGAAGGTGTCAACAGCTGAATAGCGCTGTAGCTTCTACAGTGCTCTGATTGCGCAGCCCTGTGTACGTATTGCTTGTGTGCCGCGTGTGTCACGCACATGTGTAATGTGTGTGTGTCACGCACATGTGTGCAGTGTGTCACGCCCAAGTGTACAGTGTGTGTGTGTCAAGCACATGTGTGCAGTGTGTGTCATGCACATGTGTGCAGTGTGTGTGTCACACTGCAGTGCTGTGTGTGTCACGGTCCGTCAAAAATGACGGGATTCAATATTTTTCTCAGATAAATCCTCCAAATGTGGATGCCCAACAAACATATCCATCCCAATAGTACCCGCCATTAAAATATTCTTGTACTTGTGCACTGGTGAAACTCGGATCACAGATACGGCCATTGAGCGTCCTTGTGAGCGTGGCAGAGAGACGGAAGAAGCGGCCACCAATAATAATGCTTAAGGGTATTATTAGGTAAGGGGCCAGTGTACCAAGCTCCTTAATTCCTAGGAATAAATAAAATAGCATGGATAGCCACTTTTGAAATACACTAAGAAATAATGTTTATTTTAAAAGTGACTGACTATCCTTGTTATTTTGTTCATAGATACACTTTGCCAACGGCAAAACTTTGACGTAAATTTTTAATTCCTACGACACTTGGGATTCTATATTAGCGTCAGCGGACAGTTTTGACTTGTGTTTTATCTACTCTCAATTGAGGTGGCAAAGTCCGACTTTATTTTCCCCGCGTCTAATTAACATGTTTACGACCAGTGAGTTCATTAAAAAAACAACTCGAGCTTGGAACCAATTACCCGCACTGAGAAAGGGAATTGATTTGCTTTGAAATTGGACAACGGCTTAGCATTTTCACTAAGCCCAGCTGAATGGATCTTATATCGTCGTGTAAAATTTAAATACGATTTTACAGTTTTGCATTTTACAATATTCTGTGCATTTTGCTGGCGGCAATAAGGGAGCAACGAAAACGGGCTCTCGCTCCATCAATGTAATTCATGTACGGATGCAAATTAACGACATTCACGTTACTCATCTAATATGTGTGTTGTAAAAATAGTGTATTTTATTTTCATGAAAATAACACAAAATTTTGGTTCAGTGATAAAATATAAGAATCTGAAGAAGTACATTGAAAATTTTCTGTATCGTACATGCCCATGTTGATTACTTCACTCTGACTGTAATGACACCCGGAAAAACCCTTATGCGTCATATCCCCGAAAGAGTAATTCAACGTTCTTATCTCGAAATACTTATAAAGACTTAAACGAGCCTTGGGGTAAATTTCTAAGACCTCAGCTGATGCTCTCGTATGAGACATTTTTCAATTCATGTTGCGCTTACAAACTCTGTGGGTCAGAACTTCGCCGGCTGAATGTTGATTCTAAACTCACGGATCTTGTAATTGCAATAAGCAGCAGGAGAGTTCTGCTCAAAACGCACATCAAATCCATGGTACATGCCACAAGATACATAGGAGTGCATAAAGGCATCGATCAAAAGCTCAACTCAAGGAACATTACAGAAGAAGCCTCCATGAAACATTTTCCTAGAATTCCGGAGGTCATTAGGAGTTGAGAGAGAGAGAGAGAGCTGTAAGCTCAGGCCTGCGTGTTTACCTTCTTTATTGCCCGCAATAAATGACATTTCTGGCCGAGGCCACGAGCTGCGACAGCCGAGAATCCTGGAAGCTGCGCTGGAGCGCCGGTCGTGCTGTGTGGAGCTCGCTGTGGTGAAGCGACTCAGCTGTGGCAGGGCGCCCTTTGGTGCAGTTCTTTTTCTTGCAGTGTACCTAGATACACTCGCAGGGTGTACGAGGCAATCTGTTTTTCCATGTTAATGTTAAATTTCAGTTGATTAAAACCTGCCTTAAGGTTATTGCTTTTATTTCACTACAATTCAATCAACTGAAATTTAGCTTTAACATTGAAAATACAGATTACTTCGTACATCTATCCCAAATGCCGGTAGACAGGATACACAAAGAAGTTTTGACATTTCAATCTTAACATGACACAGGGTGTCCCAAAATCTTTCTAGATACACGTGTAATGTCTTCCTAAAAATTCTCTAGATTCACGCACAGGGTGTCCTAAAAATTCTCTCTAGACACACGTACAGGGTGTCCTTAAAAATCTCTAAATACACTCAAAACCTCTCTAGAGTCACGTATAGGGTGACCCAAAAATCTCTAGATACACATATAGGGTGTTCTAAAAAATGTGTTTAGATACACTTACAAGGTGTCCCAAAAAATCCCTAGATACACGCACAGGATGACCTAAAAATTTTCTAGATAAAGGTACAAGGTGTCCCTAAATATCTCTCTGGATGCACGTACAGAGTGTACCAAAAATGCACTAACCGTTTGACTGCCCAGAACTCATGAATTTGCTTTGATGTAGGTGTTTATTGAGGAAGATATAAGTCTAATGAGTTCAATCGAAGAAAAGTACACTGAGTTTAAGAAAACCAAATGTCACAAAATAAAATTGAATTGCGCTTGAAACAAAAACGAAAAATGCATGAGTAATCGTTAGCTAAAGAATGAATACATTTTTCAGTCCCTTTACTTTCGACCTTTGAGTAATGTGACATTTTTTAAGTGAGTATCAAATTAAGAGGATGAAACTGGGTCCAGCCATCAAATTAATACGTATGAAAACAATATCTAACTGGGACTGGCCCTTATCTGCTTAAAATAATATTTTCATAAATTGAGGATCGATTGTATAATTATTCTCCATGATTACACCACATGGAGCTTTTTAGAAAGGAAGGCTTCGAGGTGGTCATTTCTTTGTCAGTATATTAAACGATGAGAACTGAAAATGAACTTCGATCATTTCCACGGAAAGTTTTTTTCGGTTTGGAAAATGTTATTTACTTTTGAGATGCTGTAGTCACGGGTAGTGTGAGTGGCTTAGCTGTTGTGTATGCATGCCTTCCAGGAACTGTGGCGCATTCTAGGATATGTTTGCAGATCCTCGGTGTGTACTTGGAATCCTGAATTGCACATACAGTTATACATACGGTACTGTTGCTTAATAATAAAAAATATTTATGGTAATAAAAATTATGTAACAGAAGTAATAATATATACACACACATATATATATATGCTGGAAGTCAGTAATAAGTTAAACGTTGGAAAATCCAATGTATTACGTCCTCATTTGATTGAGCTCTTTGGGGATATATAGTTGAATTCTGAGGCGCTTCACAAGTCTATGTTTCGTTTGAAATTTCTCAGTAATTTTACGCTGAATCTCAGAATCTTTATGGAACTCCGTTAAAAAAAATCGCTTCTTAAGACGTGAAGCGAAAAAAGATGGTTCATAACATGGCAAGAAACTCACTCAATCCCAGTTACTGGAAGGCTATTTAGCCTTCAGCTCGGAACCTCACACTAATTGAGAGTACTTCTTCCCACAGATACAACAGTTTCACCTCCCTGAGGGGTTTTACCGTTCAACTATCATAACTTTAAGATTTCTGTAAGACTTCTTTAAGACTCCTTAAAGACTTCTCATGTGGTGCTAACGAAATAAGTGTTCCCATTGACGTATCAATTCCTGCTCTAAATTATATTTTAGTTCAGCAGCTTCTTCTTTTTTCTTTTTTTCATCTATAGTGCAAAGGGAGTTTTTTTTTTCATATTCCAACTGTCATTCATATACAGCAACCGGAATGAGTAGGTGTTTTCATCATCCCGGTCAGTAAACTAGGTGCAAGTTTTCCGCAGAAATAGAAAACGTCCTGGACTTGTATTTAGTTAAAATGGGACACGAGGAAAGATCTTTTCGCTTTTGCCCCTCTTTGTCTCATTGGTTTCTGAGGCGCTCTAGCAAAAATGTTTTCTGGAAACTAATTGCTCGCTGATGGAATTTTGAGCCCGTGGTGATCTTTCTGAATTGAGAATAACAGATTAATTTGGGTTGATGCTTTTTGCTCGCATTAAAAGTGGTCGAAATAATATAGTGGTAGAAGAGGTAAATTTTTTTTGGAATAATTTTTGTCAAAATTACATCGCTTTCGCGTAAATCTACATTTCATAAGAATATGGAATAGACATTTCCATTCACACTGAGAACGAGTGAAGTATGAAATAATTGCATCATATTTGTGAAGCAAACAAAGTCGTTGAAGTCTCAAGCTAAAATATAGAGTTGCGCATGAAAATCTGCTTCATACAAAGTTGGTTCAGTGCGACGAATAAAGATGATTTCATCAATTAATCATCCTGTCTACTGCTGTAGCCATTGATCCTAAAACTATTTCCATAGATAGGGTGATCGTTGGTATGAAAACTATAACGCTAATGAATATCTTTTGGATACATTTGCGGCCAGAATTTTGTCAAGTGCTAGAGCAGTTGTATTCATTGCGCGGCTTTCGAAAAAAATGTAAATTAGTTAATTGTTATATAACTCATATGATATACGCTAACTTGCAGTAGCTGCGGCTCTCTCATTCAATGCGTTTAACCGAAGTGGCTCTCTTACAAAAAACAGGGAATAACACTGTACGAGAGCGTAGTAACGTATAGATCGTATATACGAACAAGACAATCCAATCGTTCGAGATGTGTATTATACCATGCATGAAGAGCTTAAAATTACCGCAAAACTGTATCTTTCACACTTCCTATTTCATTTTTAAGAGAAGAATAAAATTTATCCCTCAAAAAAGCCCACATGATCCAATAAAAAGAATAGCTGGGTGTACACTATTATTTTGCTCATCGTGGAAAGTTGAAGTTTTTTAACTCTGACGTCATTGTAGATGATAGAGCATGTTTATTTTCTTATACTTGGTTTTTACTACCAACCTGTAAAGTTTCACATTTATTTCAAATGTAAACACATTTTCTTTTTGGAAATGGCACCTCTTGATTTTAGTTGCAACCTTTAAAATTTAGTTTCACATTGATTTCAAACGTAAGCAGTTTCTCTTTGGAAATATCACCTCTTGATCTTTACCTGCAAAAATTAAGATTCACGTTTATTAGAAACAACATAAGCACAGTTTCTCTTTGGAAGTATGTTCGCTGGAAGCTATGTTTGCAGACTGCAGCCAGGCATAGCTGAGCTATTCTTTCCTACAGTGCCACAGGGGACAGTACACGCACACACACACCGCCGCGTCCGCAAGACCAGTTACAGACTTTCTTGCGCTGGCTCGAGCAAACAAAGTGCTGTCGTCTTATTTGAGTGAAATGTTGTTCACTATTTTTCTGGAATATCATGAGTATTGTCACAATGCGGAGGTGCGAAGTACGGACCTCCAATAAACATCATTGAGGAGAACTATACCGCGACGACGGACAGAAATTATGGTCGACTATATGACATGCTATATGACCGCGTATGGCGCCGGCTGATGAACATGTTCTTTGTCCTGTACCGTAACCATATATTCACATTAAAGTGCGCAAAATGAATGTGATTCTGCATAAAAATTTAGTGTTCAGTAAGTTCTACGTGACTTGTTTTCCGTGTGAGTGAAGAGTATAAACTAACTCCGTGTGTGACTGAGTTCCGTGATTCCAGTTGTGCGCTACTAGACCATTTCATTTTGTAAAGTCTTTGGCATGTTTGTTCTCGGTCTACTTTACATCGAAACTTAAACATCACTGAAAATTTTACCGGAGGAATATTTTTACTGTCAAGTGCATACTAGAACATATTTTTCATTTTTTTAACCACGCTAAAACCAACTTACCTATGAATCTTCGGTCGATATTGAGTTTCATGTGCTCACGGGATTTATAAATTTGATTTCCAAGAATCGTTAGAAGAACACATTGAAAGACGTTTCACATACAACACTAATTACGCTCAGGATGGAATAGCATTATGTAGTCGGTTGCGCAGTCGCTACATTGTTAGAACACGCCCACTTTTTTGGCAAGAAAAAACAGCATCAGTTTGGCTAAGTTAAGTTACGCTATTTTAGGTTTATTTAGGCTAGTTTATTTAACTAAACTAACGTTACCTAACCGAACCTCGCCCACCGTTACCTCAATACCGTATTACAGCATATTTACGTGTCCGTTCCTTCACTTTTATATACGACGTTCCTATAACTTCAAAGTTGAATAACTCGAAAATTACGCATCCGCGAGCAAAACGTCTGTCATGTAAAACGTTTTTAAATGTGCTCCTGGAATGATTCTCTGGGTCTAAATTTTTTAATTTACGTAAGCGCTTTAAACTCCAAGTCATCTTTCTCAAAATCGACTAAGTCTTCTTTCATTTTTTGCTTTGCTTGCTATCACATTCAGTGAAATTGTCTTGGAATTAACATGTTAACCACCATGGAATTAAGCTAAAGTTCAATATTCAACCTAAATTTAGTCAGTTGTAGTGAACAACTTTGGAAATGGCAAACAAACTGGATCGTACTTTCATTTAGCTTTGATACTGTATTTTTGAAAATTGAACTTGTGCCTACTGGTCGGTCAGCAGCATTTATGAAAATTCCCTCCGTGTACCACCGGTGGCTCACATGCTGGTTAACGTGTTTGTGTGTCTTTCCGTACACAGATCGTATTAATGTAGGGTTTCTCAGTGGACTCAATTGAGTTTGTATTAAGTAAAAAGGAGAAAACTAAAAATACCGTAAACAACATTTACTCGAATTAAAAATTGTGAGTAAAACAGTAATGGGCAATTTTTAATTTGAGCAAATGTTTTATACAGTATTTTTAGTTCTCTCCATTTTACTCAAGACCAGGAAGCCTCCCGAGAACTTTTTTGCTCACACAACTCTGTATTTTTGAATGAAAATTTTTTGACCGTCATCACAACCTTCGCGTGAGTTTTCGATGAAATTTTCTGAACTTTTTCGTCAATAATCGTTTAACTTATGTTGTTCTGGCACATTGCTATTGCCTGCATTTCTAAACGTGGCATTTCTGGAGTTTAACTACCCTACACATTATTTATCTAAATTTGATTTTTTTAACTTCATTTTCTTCT
>JACJUY010004674.1:3014-20120 GCA_014220935.1 Platorchestia sp. MABIK
ATGAACTTCGACATGAACTTCGACATGAACTTCGACATGAACTTCGACATGAACTTCGACATGAACTTCGACTTAAGGTTGAGACCGTTGAAATAAACTCATCAGGCGATATACAGTGTGATTAAAAATTCTTGATTGAATGGTTACAGGAACTTAAAATTTTTACAAGGACACCGAGGCCTCTTGAAATTACGCACCTAGATTTCTACTTCTGGGGACATTCGACGAGTTGGCTGTGCAAAACACAGATTCATTCCGAAGAAGACATCTACAGAATTGCTGAGCCTCCGCAAGGATTTTTGAGATCCTGATGTCTTCGATCGCGTCGAGCAATCATAGTACCAGCGTTTGAGCACCTGCATCGCAACAGATGGGCGTCACGTAGAACATCATCTTGAATACCCAACCTAATTTAGGTATTTTGGTAAATTTCCTAACTTCTAAGTTTCTTTCCCTGCCGCAATCGAAATACAATTTTTTTTCGAATATACATATACGTTTAAATTTTTTCTCTATTTCTCTTTAACGAAGCGTTCTCGACTACACTATTGTTGAGTATAGTGTTTAATTCAACGGTCCCGACGTCGTGTTAAATTGAATATGTCTAATGCCGGTCACCCTGTATGGAGGGGGAAAACGAAATTCTCAAGTAAGCCAAGCACCGAGTCAAAAACTTGCATGGACTTTAAGCTACTCAGCTGCACTTCCCATTGGAAGCAATGGGAGGTTGTTTCAAAGAAACTACTTTGAAAAGGCGGAAACTTTCCTAGCAGATGGACGCAAGAAACTCTCTCAGAAAGACGTGCAAAAGGCGTTATCTACATACCGTGCTCCGACCTAGGTGTTCGGCAGAATTGGATCATATTTTTTTAGATATTAGGTAAATGTGCACGCAAAGCAGCTAGTACGTAACAAGGAACATGTAATCCTCACCAAAATATTCTCTTGGTTTAAAAATTTATGCTTGTACCTTCTCTGTGCAATAGTCCCAATAATTCATTTTTCTCTGAATATCATTGAAAATATTCAAATAATGTAACAATTAACCTAGCATCCGCCTCACTTTCGTTCACAATCCAAAATATATATCAGTATATACAAAATATACTAATTTCATCAGTGCACAAGTACAAAAATATTTTAATCGCAGGTGCTAGAACGATAGATGACAATATCTAATCCCGTCATTTTCAATGTGCTGTGTCCACCGTTTATATATAACACTATTTGCGCTCCACATAGGTAATTTTAGCAAAAATTCTAGTATTGAGTCAAGTTGCAGGGAATACAATGGTCAACAGTATCAAGTGTTCTACGTTTGCTGGGTACATTTCTGCAGGAAAAAGTTGATTTTGAAAAATTCAATTAATTCGTAGGACTTACATGGTACAAATCTAATTTAAACAGAGAAATGCTAGCAATGATTAATTAGTGCACAGCTTGGTTTAAAAACTATTCTGAATGTGAGGTGACATTTTAAATTTGGAACTCTTTATAAGCTGATGATTTTGGTTTGTGGTTAAAAAGTGTCCCCGTTCATTCCTTTTCACAAGTAAGATCTCGTTGTGTCTGCAAGCATTTGTTCATACCGACAATCGTAGTCGTGATGTGCTCTAAAACAGAGATACGAGTACCCTACTCTATTGAAGCTCTAAATCTAGCCTTCGTGCGAGTCCAGCCGAGAAATGTCGTAGAATGAAATGCTACTATAGTATTTAGTATCAATCCTAGAGCTTCTGTGATTCATACTTAAGTGCACTTGTTTGTATTCGAACTCGAATACTGGTGAAGATCCTACGGAATGTATATCATGAAAAAGAGTTACTAGATTTTGACCATCAATAACTCGTTCAAAATTTAGCAGATATTCCCAACTCGATGCCATCCCCACAACACATTTTTTCCACTGCGTTATATGGAAACAAGCTTGATGTGATAGATCTAATTCTTTTTTCTACTGGAGACTCGGCGCAGAACAAATTAAACTATCGCACGAATACTTCGACTTTTTTCAATCACGTTCGATAATTTTTGAGCATGAAAATGTTAAACGCGCCAATTTTGCTTGTACGATAACTCAAAGGGTGTGTAGGTAAACCCGAGCAAATTATTTGCGAGAAATTGTATAATTTTGCTTCCAAAATTTGAGTGCAATTCAATGAAATCAATATTATAACACTAAGAAATTTCCTGAACTCTCTCGGAGAGATCCAAGTTAAAACTTTTGGTCAGTACCACAAGGGCATTTTATGATTTATTTAAAGATTTATTTCAGAGTGTTTGAAGTGCAACTCTCTTTTTCGAAAGAAAAAAGTTGTGTAAAATGACATCGAAGATGCAGCTGTACTGCTACAAATAGGGACGTCTTGCGATCAAGAAGCCTATTCAAAATCAACTTTGATGATATGCATTTACTGAACCACCACTCGCCCCTTTGGGTCACTTGACGCTTATAATAAATTTTTAGAAAGTATTCGTAATGCAAGCATTTTCAACTGGTCGTGGCGACAATGTAGAGGGGATTTTAATTTCCACCCACGTCATCGCCAAAATTAATTACTTGAAAAGGTATTGAATTACACCCAATGTTGTACCTGGAAATAAAGCATGGCGGGTAGAGAGAACAAACTCAGCATGCGAGCAAGCTAACAAGATTATCAGTTTTGTGAGCAGAGACAGACTCGCACCATTAACCTTCATAATTTGGCTTAATACATTTAGGACATTCAAGGCTACGATCAATTGAGCCGAAATCGCATAGCAACTGACATCGGTACCTAACAAACAAATAATGTTTTCTTTCTCCGAAATTTGTTCAAACAAATGTCGATTTCGCCGCATTAAACTTAGTAGATTACAGTGATTCAGAAGTGTGGTACACACATTGTTAAAATTCCTGGTACTTTAGCAAAATGAAAACATTCCTGGTCCAGACGAGCAGCTTATATTGTTTAAAAATTAACGTCAGCGTCTGACACCCGATGTCCTTTCAAATGTTGTAATCCTAAAACTGAAAATTTTACATACCTCTGCTCGGGTGCTCCCATAAATGGATTGTTGTGAACCTCTCGTAACTTAAATAACCAGGGTCTATAGTACAGATCAACTAAAATTACTGCCTGATGGTAATTTTTCTCCATAAATAAAATATATTAAAAAAATTTTCGGGACAGGTTTCAAATACATCATTAGATATTTCAAATTCAATTTGAAGAAATATATACCAATATGTACGTATGTTTCGGATATAATTCTGTTATGATTTAATGAGAAATTCAGAACTATGTATGTGCGAGTGAATTGATTGATTCAAGCATAAAATTCTTTTACAACTCATTCAAAAGTAGGTCACCTTTTCGAGAGTCCGTTCTTAACTCTGCAAAATCGCAGGAAATCGTTCTACTTAACAACCAATTTCATTGTGAATATTATTTGATACATCACAACCATCTCAATAACTTGAATAAAGATGAGAAACAAATTTAGATGGGACTGGTTCGCACACCGAGAACCAGTCGTCAGTAACTCTCGAGTCGACTGGTTCTGCTCCAAATTGTTGCATTTCACCTGCTCGTCGCTTCCCTACATAAATTCAAAAACACACTTTAGTCTCTTCGTCAGTGTCTTTTTCTACGTTTTTTTATTCATTTATTTAAAGTTTTGCTTCTTTTTCTGAATTTTTTTCATTCCATGCTTTTGAAAATGGCAATCTTGTGAGGAAACAGTATTAAAACTGATTCCTGTACAACATACATGAGAGAGAATTATCACATACACAAAAATGACATACACATGAAAATTTAAATTTTCTCCTGTATCCTCCCTGTTGCGGGGCAACATAAAGATATTAGTGCAATTTTTCAGTTTTTTCGCAATAACTAGTTTGTTAATATAAATAATCCTATCCCTGTAACGCACTCGTTCAGAAAGGGGCTTAAGTTCCACTGCATGATTATTCTTAAATAGAAAGGTATGACCTTGAGCTGTAAGTAATTATTCGAATTTGCATTCGCAAACAAAGAAAAAGTTTATATGGTTTTAAATTTTGTATCAAAATATTCCGTGGCCCGTACAGACATCGGAAATTTAGGGTGATAAATTTGGTCAGCCAAATCCTGTTTACACCCTGCTGTTTGCACCTCCGTATCTCGAGCTATTGTACTGTTACGTAATAAATAAATAAATAAATTCGTATTCCGCGCATATATTCAATAAAATACAACCGTCAAAATTTTATCAAACTCATTTATAGTAAGAATATGCTAAGTACTTTCGAGTGCTCCTCAACTTTGTCATTTTGATTCTGAGTCTACCGGAAGGTTGTTTCCGCTGCTTGTGAAACGTAGCTCACTACTTGCTGGTCGCGCGTGATCGGTGTTTGAACGTAGCTGGATAGCCGAGTGTGAGTCATATATGTGTGTGGTGGTCGTCTGTGGGGTCCAAGTTTCACAGGTTATCGCGGGAGATTATTTTGGAATCAAGCGGCATTTGAGTAGACGAGGACAACAATCGATTTTCCAATTGTCCCTGCCTAACACAGTTAATTAGATCTAAATGAACAACTTTTTTCCTATGCACTTTGTGGGGGAAATGAGTATTTAACGAGTTATAGCGGTATGTCAATTTTCGTCTCTAGATGACGAATGCGCTCGAACAAACGGTTACTAATTGATTTTCGAATTTTTGTTGCTTGAATCACGGCAATAACATTCAAATAAACTACTTTGATTCTATATACTTTTCGCGGCAAATGAGTATTTTACGAGTTAAAGTAGTAGGTTTAGTTGTTGTGCGATTGAGCTGTTAGGCGTACGTTCGGGTACTTCGTAATTTATCATTTGCCGACCTCGTGGTGCCTGCGAAGCTTGAACCCACTTAAAGGATCTTTTAGTTAATAACATGTTAGAAACTATCACCCGAAAATGAGTTACAGCGGTATGTTAACTTTCGTCTTAGATGGCGGGCATGCGCTCGATCATTCGAGCGCGTCGGAAGGGAGAGTCCCTTGTAATGTTGCCATCCGACGCGCTCGATGAATTACCTCCCGCTTCAAACACTACAGTTGCGGTAACTCATTTACCGCTATAACTTGTTAAATACTCTTTTGATCTCAAAAGTGCATAGAAAAAAAATTCTTTGTTTCTATCTATTTGATTATGTTAAGGCAGCGAAAAGTAGAGAATCGATTATTGTTCTTTCCTTCACATTTACTCATCACGCTGGTGCGAAATGAGCAAAAGTGTGTACAAGCATTCTAAAGTGCTCAGTTGTGCCGGTGAATTATAATCGGTTATTGTGGGTGAAGGTGGTGGTTGCGTTGTTGAAAGCAGTAAGGCATGGTTTCTACGCCGGCTTACAAATTCTCTACCATACCTGCACGTTTCATTAGCTTGCAGTAGCATTATTATGAGCAAGGTACATATTCTGAATGTGGCAAAATTCATCGCCGCTTGCCACTCAACGGGCTTAGAGTTCTGGGTAGAAACATCGATTACTCTTAGCTCCTAAAAGTGAAACGCCGGTCCGTAGGTTTGGTCCCTTCCGCATTCTTGATATGGTGGCTGGTAGCCGTTTTGAGAAAGTAACCGTTCCAACGCTTGATAATGGTTCCGAGTAATTCTCATCGGGGACACGTGTAAGAAAGCTCTTGTCTTGCTCGGCTGGTAGTAGTAAAGGTTTGTATAAGTATCTTTTACGAAAGTGAGTTGGAATTAGTCGCTAAATGATTCTCTAGGAATCTTTAATTATTCGGTATTTACTTTCTGGTTCCGAAGCAACAATTACGTACAATGCTCTATTACGAGCCATGAATTGGCAACTAACGTGGTTTGAGTAAGAGAAACTAACGTGTCGCAAATATGTTTGCAATTTTACCAGGTTCAGAAAGTTTACCAGTTTTCATAATTTGAGAGGCGTTCAATAAAAGACACCTTCATCTTATCGCGCAACACGCGATGAGTTTGATAAGGAAGAAATTGCCTGTCGTATGTCAAGATTGACAGGGTCCCACCAGAAATTGGAAAATTTTGAGAAAATAGACTTTAGCTGCTATAGGAGGTGAAAAAAGTAAGGTACATCCTGTGAAAAAATTAGGTTCGTACGTTCGCTCGTTTGAAGTATGGGGGAAGGGAGGGGGAAGGTGGTATCTCATCGTGTTACACCCCACCTCTTAGCTGACGCCACAAATAGGAATGAAGAAAAATTGAGATTGTTGATGATTACCTGTTTTGCCTTTTTTAGAAGTTCGGAATGAGGGGTTCCAAAATGCATCTCCTCCTACAGTTTTCAAGCTGCAGGAATGGTTTTGGTATCATTGGATGCGGAAAAGCGTGTAGATTATGGGGTGTAAAGGTTAACTTCTAAATTTGTCACGATCGAAATTTGTGACATCACAAATGAAAATTTTTGCCATAAAAAACATGGTGCCTCGAATTTTTTTTTTTAAAATTGTAATTATAACTTTACAGATTTCTTATTTACACCTCAAAATCTACACGATATACCGCATCCAATGATACCAAAATCATCAGTGTAGCTTAAAAACTGTGGGAGGATTTACATTTTAGAAACCCCTCAAAAAAACAAATCCGTTTTCTGTGAATATTTCGTTTTCTTTGGAGAAAATTTGGTCATGATTGAATTTAATGGTGTCAACGATTTCAATAATTTCGTTGCCATAGATAGGTAATATGGTAGATTTTAAGACGTTTTACATGAATGACATTGTGCTCGCAAATGCTTAGTTTTCGAGTTATTTAACTTTGAAGTTATAGGAACGTCGTTCAATAAATTGGACAAACGGACACGTAAATAAGCAGAAATGGGGTTTTGACGTAACGATAGGTAAGATTACGCAAGGTAAAGTTAGGTTAGTTAAATAAAAAACCTAAACTAACGTAGGTAAACCTAAAACAACTCAACTTAGGCCTACCGAGGCCGTTGTTTGCCGCCAAAAAACTTGGCGTTGTTTGCGTCCGCGAAGCGCCGGAAGAACCAGATCGAAACTGCCGTCAATGCTATTCTGACCTGAATCTTATTTCTGCTACATCTCAAAAACTAGGCATTTGCGAGCGCAATGTCGTTCATGTAAAACGTCTTCAAATCTACCAAATTACCTATCTATTGCAACGAAATCACAAAATTCGTTGACATTAAATTCAATATTGACCGAAAATTTGATTTTTTCACAGAAGACAAACGATTACGATTGAATTTCATATCAGTTTTCCAAATTTCATTGCTCTAGGTTTAATAATAAAAAAGGTTCGTAAGAGGGACGCCCTCGTCAATATTGAACTTGACATTTGAATACTGCATTAGAATTGTTAACCTTGCCTCTCATTTACAGAAGTTACCCGGGGCCTGGGCATGCGAAGAACAGATTGAAGCGCTCAAATTAAAGAAGTCGGAAAACATCTTATTATCTGAACAATGATCGTACAGCCAGATGCACCTGCCGAACTTGTTGAAGACGGTTCAACGGAGCGTAACGTCGGTCCTGATTTCACCGACGACAATGAACTTTCTGCTGACAATTCTGACTATTCAGAAGTAGACGAAGAGGAAATTAACGAGTCGAATATCTGTACTTGCAAGTATGAAGCAGACATGACTATTGAAAATAAACTTTTGCTGAGAACTTTAGACGCCAAGATCTTGAAAATTTATCTGGACTTCGGGGGAGACCCTCGTGCTTCCATAGTGAAAGATCTTGTCACAAGTCTTTCAACAGCTTTTGAGTTGGATCCTCACGCTGATAATTCTTCTGGCTATCGACTCCGTACATGGGCCAAAAGCATAGCTTTCGATGGTATTCTTAACAGCGTAGAATTTATCCTTACATGCTTGAAGCCAGCGTATTTCTGGGACGCTCATGACGATTCTATCGACGCACAGCTGGATACCCTGACTGTTTTTGTTAATATTATTACTCGAATGTTGACACTGAAGACCACTGGGAATTCGTTTCCAGACTACCACTACGATTACGATGTAGTGCGGGAAGATTTAATTGGATACATAAACGATGTGAAGAATACAAACTTCCAGGTGGGTATTATAACGGGAAAATTTTCTCTATCTGACTTACCGAAGTTCGCAAATGCTGGATCTCCAACAGAATTTCTGCCGAAAGATATCGTACGAGAGGATTGCGCAGTGTGCAAGACAGCAGAGATCTCCCCGGACACCAATTTTGCGTTGCTATCTAACTGTCGTCACGTCTTCTGCGCTCCATGTTTGAGGAAGATTTTCGAAACGAGGTAAGAATTAATCTCAGATTGTTATAGTGATCCCAAGAGTAATAATCGGGTGATTCTTAGTGAATCTCTGAAGATTTATAAAACAAACGTCGTGATAAACATTTACTTGTAAGCTTTTCGCAATTCTTAGGTTTGATCAGTACTGGAAAAGTAAGTGGAAATGTTAAATGTGATGCATTAAAAATGCAGGGGCTATTTCTCGACCTAAAGTCGACAAACTCGCTAACTTGATACTTCTGATCTTACACATAAGCAGTCATTAAGCCCACATGCACCCATCGCAAAACTTCTTTTTAAAGAAAGCTTTGCAACCAGATTATTCATTGCCCAAACCTTGACCTTCTTTCTACAAGCTAGTGAGAATGCGAATTTAGGTGTTGGTGTATGTGTAGGATCAGTGTTTTTGGCACAAGAGATTTTGAACTTGATAGTGAATCTGAAATTACCTCCTGGACTTTTATATTTGACTTAATTATTTCGTATTTTCTCCCGTATTTCTACCCCTGATCATGGAATCTATGAATTCTGAAACGTTGTGAAGTAAAACAAACATCGGCATTTACAGATGCTTTATTTCCAATTCAAGCCTGATAAGATCACCTTGGACATTGGTTTTTCAAATGCCTTATAACTAACACCAGGACGCCATGACGCTTTCCCCCGGTCGAGACTGGAACCCATTTCAGAAACCTGGGTAGAGTGGGGTATTGTGCTTAGAATTTTTCTCCTATACCCAACGGAGAAAATCGCCACCAGAGCCGGGACACGAACCCATGTTTCCCGCACGGAGTCAGGTCCGACAGCCACACGGCTATGACGAGCAAGTACACGTCCATCACAACTTAGCTTTTCTCTCCATGCAGATATTCAGCATCCTGTATGTGTATTGTGTAGTATCCACGGCCTTTGTGAAGGTTTCTAGCCGTGAGTCCTTAAAGGGACAAAGGATAGGCAAAAAAATCTTAAATTAATCATCTTTTAGGTGCACCCATAGGTTGACTTGAGCTACGGGGATCATCACCACCAGGAGGACACGGTTAGTTCATCTCTGCTAAATATCAGTTTTTCAAGCCCACTAAAATTCTTGAACATATGTCACATTTCCTGTTCTTTCTTCCTGACTTATTCCTATGCTCAAGATATCCTGCGAGGTACCACTCCTTGTCCATCGAAGACTAGTTTTCTACAGTTCATGCTTACTGGCCCCTTTCTGTTCGTTCTCCTAACAAAGCCTATTGTGTGGGCACGGAGTTCCTCAGGAGGGAGAGGTTGTAGCTGCTGTCCCCATACAAATTTTCTTGTTTGAGAAAATCTGTTCCCGAGCTGAGGGTTCGTCAAAACTTCCCTTCGTAGAAGTTCCAGAAGCCTTTCACAAGAAGTGTGAAAAATCAAATAGCGCGATGATATTTTACCTAGCATATGCTAAAACTTTTTCCAAATGTGTAGAAATAAGATGAATCTCCATTTACACCGATTCTTAAATCGAAGATTTACGTAGTGAAACTTGTGTCCCAGAGCGCAGTCATTGTGTTAACTTTTTTCTAAAACTTTCATCTTGCTTCATCACCTTCTTTCTCAACTTGCTGTTTCCTATGCACAGGGGATTTGGTGTGGGAATCCCCCCCCCTGTGCATTGATTCAGAGTACCATTTATTGAATGGTGCCCCCAGCCTTCCTCTTTAGTACCCTTTTGATGCTCCTAGGGAGGCCTGAGCTAACAAAATCAGGAAAAACTTTGTCGCACCAATATTTGCATTAAAAATTATTGTATTGTAGGATTACACCAAAAAGAGACCGCGTCAAACGTGTGTTCTGAGAAGATGGCATCCCCTCGAAGAGCATCAAGTGATTTTTGTCGAGCCTTCAGGGATGACGTCACACCATTCTCTTTTGCCGTGCAGCTCGAAGTGCCCGGTCTGCCGCGTGCACAGCGTCTACTGGCTGACTCGGGACCAGTTCCTGAGACTAAAGTCTTGGCAGTCTTCTCAAGGGGGCAAGAAGTAGCTGATAATATCACGCAGATCAATTCACAAGAATACAGTGCATTTTACAGGTCAACACCGCAAAAGAAAAGCAGAATGCCGATGGTTACTCGGCTCAACATTTAGGTTCCTGTTTATGGAAGTAGGTCAAATTAAATTTACTTATTCTAGTTAATAAGGATATTGTACTCAAATAAACAAATTGTTGTTCCTTATTTTTAATTTGATTGACGGCTTAAGGTGCAAATTTTATTCCTAGCTCGTGAGAGAAATATTACGTCAATTTTTTTTTTAAATCGTCCGCGTTTGGGGTAGACCCAGCAGTGGAGTCGTCCCTCGACTTCGCATTAAGAACCTCTCCTGCTCATTCAAACCCAAACTTTGGTCATCGCGCACATAGCATCTTGCAATAGAGAAAATCAGTGGGGTTACACCAGCAAGTTGTGGGGCGCTTGCTGGAAGCTAACTGTCGTAGCAATGAGCTGCACTTCGAAAACCGTAAGTGAATTTTACTAGAGGAAAAATATCTAGAGATCCTATTTTCACTCTATTTTACACAACGTTCTATTGCCCATACGTTTATAAGTGATCAATTGGTTTCCTCTCGCCTCTGTTGTACTGATTGAACGAGGGGCTTTCTTCACGACAATTGGCATATTCGGTGTTTCATTCCAAACGGCATTTACCCCTAGTATAAAAATTTTATTAAAAAAATTTGTGCATGAAGATCAATGTCTCGTTTGATTTTCCAAATTAGTTTCTTGCTTTAATATCTGGCAGCGTTCCACGTTCAAATGTGTGTTGATGCTTAGCTTAGTGTGGTTTGGCCACCGAATTGTTCTTGTACGTTCTATTTCTGTTCTGTTTCTGAGCATGTACTGCATTCCTCTACATTTTAACCTCTCGATGCTGTACACGAATCGTCAGCCTTAATTGGAGCGAGAAATTTTTGTAAGACCCCTCGGACTTGTTGGCAATTGTCACGGGTTAAAGGACTTGAGAAAGATCATAGTATTGCGATTGTTGGTAGTTGCCATACGACGTCTATAAAAGTCTACCATTTGTCCCTTCCACATGAAGTTACAACTTTAGCAAATTAATTTCAGCTCTCGCAGTCTCATTTTGTTTTGAGCGGAACCGGCTTAAAAAATGGTTCGCGTTAAAATTGCCGAATTAAGACTCGTCGGAATATACTTGTTAGTTAAAATTTTGTACAAGGCTTTTAATAGTTACATTATGAAGTGTCCTAAGTTGGGTTATTGAATTAAATGCACTTGGTAACTTTTGATGTGCGCTCAGCCCAGTCGAAATTAACCAGTGGTAATGGTGGAAATGGTTCTAAGCGATTACTCCCGAGACCTGATGTTGAGAATAAATTGGGTCAAAATCGATGTGGAAGGAGGAAATGTAATGGTCACTACTCAATCCTAATTACCGTGTAGAAATGCGAGAAACAACCCACTTGAGGGATACAGTTCTATTTATGGACTTCAGCACTCTCATGGGATAAATGTAAAGGCCAAAACTGGAAGTCGGCTAATCTTTCTCCTTGTAAAATAAAATATTTTGTTTCGTTCAGGGCCATCTTATTTCGGTACACTGCTTTCTTGTTTATCAGCACCTGCGTCTTTATGAAATTTTATCTTGCTTCCTAGCCTTGCTTCTCAACTTGCTGCTTCTATGCTTACAGGATTTTGCGTGGGAATACACTTTGTCCATGGGTACCGCGTTTCCTTGACTCGATACAAAATGGTGCCTTCATCCTTCCTCTCTTTGAACATTTTTGATGTGTAGGGGGATACAACTATTGTATCTATGGGAACTAGCGCTCCCAGGGGGGGGGGGGCAAATGTGAGGACCCGAGCTAACGGGAAACGCCACGAAACGCTGCTTACGACCTAATTTAAATATCTCGGTAACTTTGTTTTTGCAATTGACTTACCTTTAATGATAAACTGTTAAATTGATCTTATGGTCGCAGACGACATGCGTAGAGGGGAGCAGTAAAGGACCCGCGACCGTGCTTTAATGTTGATTGTATCAGCACCTCTCATTATTATTATTATTATCAATGATATATAGGAAGTGGTTGGAGAAAATTTTTGCCCGAGTGGTCTGGTAACCGGTAATAAAAGTCTGCAGTAAAATCCCGCAAATCCCCGTTCTGCCGAGCGTTCAGCCAGCCATCGTTCATTAAAGATTCATTAACACGTTGACTCGGATTGCGCGGACCGAAAGGTTAATCTGGTTAGTGTGTAGGTAATAGATTTGGGAAATCGATTTTAGTGTTCGAATCAGTTTCCTTCCTTTATAAAAATTATACATTAAATTAGTGCACGGTGAGATTTACTCCGTAAAAGTCAGATTTAAGAAAGGCGGAAATTATTCCATCTATTCTAAGACATGTGCAAAACGATATAATGAGTAAATACCACAACTGCAAAGTAATTTACACCGTTGGATCCAAGTGGCCAACCGGAGTTGGAGCGGCGGCCGTGATTTGGAACATCGTCAGGATGGCCTCCCTCAACTCATAGCAGGCATTTTTACAGCTGAACTCCACGCAATCAAGCTTGCTCTAAACATTAAAGAAACCCCGTCTCCCAACTTTGTTATCTGTAGTGACTTAATGAGCTCGGTACAAGCAATTGACAACTATACCGGAGACGACGAACTGCTAAAAAAAGGATCATGTTCGAAATGCATCAACTCATAGAAGACGGCAAAAACATTCCCATCAGTTGGGTCCTGGCGCACGTGGGTGTCGCGGAGAATGAGCGTGCAGACGCGGCTGCAAAGGCAGCAGCGCAGAGACCCGCCGAATTTAAACTGATCCCTTGCAAAGATTGGTTCCCGCTAATAAGAAAGGGAACTTATGAAATGTAGAACAGGAAATGGCGTGAAGCGGAGAGAGGCCTTATAGCTGTCAAATCTTTCCCCGGAAAATGGAAGAAAAGAGTGTATTCAAGTTGACCCGCCAGGAGGAAGTCTTCATCAGTAGGCTTCGACTAAACCACACGGCATTGACCCACAGCTATCTCCTAGAACCAGAAACTCTTGGGCAGAGACCTATATGCAGGTGGTGTAATGATGCAGTCCTGACGGTGAACCATATGTTGGAAGAGTGTACTTCGCCACAACAGGCCAGAGACAGATTACTCCGACCAGTGACTGGGGGAAGCTTAAGTACGGCGATTATGCTATCGAATGGGGGACCTATCCACAAAGTGCTTGAATATGTGAAGGAAATAAATGTATTCGGTAATTTGTAAACATAAATGGATATTAGTGAGTAGAATCGGTGAAAGTCTGGTTTATTTTTAAACTTTGATTTCCAAGTTGTCCTGAACCATAACGAAAACTTGAGTGATGGAAGTGCTCTGATGGAAAGTATTAAAGATCAATGGCCGAGCGTCCTAAGCTATTACCCTCTCTGATCTGGTGAGAGGGGGGTTCCAGCTTGGGTGAGAAGCTCGGCCAAAGTGAGGGTGGGTACCTGGAACCCCTGTCAGAGGGGTCCCTAACTACTGCCCTTAATGTAATTTGGATGTTATTGCCCCGTTCACAATTCCAAATGTAATTAATTTCTCCGCCTCTTTGTAATTCTGGTCTTCATTGTTGAGTCGCTTTCGGGGCATCCAAAGAAGATAAACGTTGGTGTTTGTAAAAATAAATCCATTGTGAGGAGGGAACATAGTTCCGGTACTCGTCTATGTAGTGAGACTAAACTCGTGGCCCCGAATGTCCTACTGGTAGAAAGATTTCAATTATTTGGACGTCAGTTAGCTGGGCTGTACGCCAACCCTAGTTGTTTGGATTGAGTGGAGAAGCAAAGTGAAAGTGTTGGGAATACCGTGCATTAATGAACAAAGTTTGGTCATGGGCGGAAACAGTGAGATTTGAACGTTGATAGAGATATCAAGTCGTGATGGTGAGAGAATACTTCGGTGGTTTACCAAAGCGACAACTAAAAAGTCAATGACCGAAGTTGTCGTTAACTGAGTTTATTATTATCCGAACGATAAAATTCCTGGGCAAGAGGCGAGACGCACGTGTGGTGATTGTTTTAGCTTGCATGAGTAAAGGGGCTGCTGAGCCATGAATCATTTTGTTTAAATCGTGAACCAAGATGAGCAGAGCATAAGATTCTAACTTGTCATCTCAAAATATTTTAAACATGAACAACCGCAGCAGCACCGCTGCAAGTTTAAGGGTAAGGCATGGGATGTCGTGTCGCGTCGTTGTTTAGCGGCGGGTGTCTTCCAGAGTCAACTGACGTACTTCATCATTATTAGGCCTTGTTTTAACACGCAACACCTTTTAGAACAAACTGCTCTTATTTTTTCTTTTTTCGTAATTTTTCACTAATGAGAATTGCATTTCAATTTTTTCGAATTCAAAACTTTAGGTTATTGTACATTTTGGGTACCAGAAATGCTTTAAATATGTTCACTTACTCGTACATCGTCATAAGAACATACTAGGTTTTGCGAAGTTTCATGGCTGAAGTCTAAGTCGAAAATCGTTAATAAAAGAACTGTTCCACCTCGAGAAAGTAGTGCAAGAGTCCGACATAAATTCATACCAAAAGCCTTGGGAAATTCTCCGACTGCATACTTTTATCATAATTGCTAGTGAATGCGCCAGCAAGACCGCTGCGCCGCACCTTGGCGCTAAGGACAATCCCAACGTCGTTATTGCATCCCCTAGTGTTGGGTTTCCCAACCTGGCGAGTACCTCCTGGATATGCGAGAAAAGTGTAGGTAAATAATAAGATATTGGCTATTTGTTGGCATTTTTATTTCAGAGGGTGTGAGGTTCAAATAAAATTTCCATAGGGAAGCTGATTGAAAAAAGGTTAGGAGTCCCTGTCCTAGTGTCCCCGCTGTAGCTTTCGACATCGTTGGAGCAGTCATTTGCAGTGAGGGATGCAGCGCCTCATCAGGAACTCGCTGTGTAGGCAGGGTCTTGGTCTGAGCACGTTAGGTTCATTGATCATGGAACCTCTTCACTATTAATGAATCTCTGACTCAATCATCACCCACCTCTTTTCATATCGATTAAGTATATCCACTGATCTCAGCTGTTGGCCAGTGGTCATTGTTTCATGATAGATGGTACCCATGAAGCAAAACACGGAAGTTTTGTCGAAGTACTTCTTCGACTTACTCACTTTGTACTGCAATTTTGAAATTTCGTATCGAGGCCATCTCCTTACGCTCACTGTAAAATATCAACGCCATTCCTATCCAAAAAACACGTTCAAGATAAAATGCCGTAGAACACGTTTTTACAACTTATCCTAGAATATTCCTCCACGCAACGCTTTTATACATTTCGAATCTAGGCAATATTCGAATGAATTCAGGCAATATTCTCATTACTACTAACACTAAATTTATTCCTTTTCGAACGAATATTAAGTAGAAAGTATTAGCAGATTATTTATTATATAATATACTTACTAAGGAAAGGATTTGAATTCATAATTCTTGTGTGACACTACTCGCTTCAGAATTTTAAACTAGACCTATTCATAGCGAATGCGCGACAGCCATGAACCATGGTTTTTTGGAAGAAAGAAGGAAAACAGTTTACAGTATTGCCAACAAAGTTAATACCATACTTGAAACATCAGAGAACGTTGATTTTTGATAATTTTTCAATCATTTCTATAGTCGGTACATTTTCATTGTAGATAACGCAAGAATTACACCGAAGGTTTCAGAATTTAAAAGGTAAACATGAAATTAATTTACTTATTTAGTCAATTAACTTTCAGTAAGCATGCGCTATGAGACCCGGGTTGCATAAACTGACAGGCTATGATTAGGAACGCCGCGAAGGACGCATATCTCGTTATACCATAATCTGGGCTTCACGATCGTGAGATAGGAATTAATGTTGTCGAAGGAACAACGGTTGAAATAAATTATCGTGTAATGAACATGAAATATTTGTCTACTGCTCGGCAATTTGAAGCAAGTTTTCGTGCATCCGTTTGTAGACGAATATATCATGTTATCCGAAAAGTTTGCGCCGACATTCAAAAGGAAAAAAAGGTCAATAAATACAAGTCATTACAGTTTTAATCAACAAAATGTAAACCATTTTGTTGCACAATGCGTCTTTATCTTTCCTTCAACTTGAAAAGCCCTTTTTTAAATTTGCCGTGCTTTTATGGCCAAGAACTAATCAAGGTATTTTTTTAAGTCGCGTAAGAAATTGAAGCTTTTACCACTGAAATGTTTTTCAAATACCTGAATTAGTTGAAATCCGATGGAGCAACATCTGGTGGATACAAACGGTGGGGTAACACATTCCTGCCAAGCTGGGGCAATTTTGTTTGGTTTCTGAAGAAACTTGTGGTCTTGTTATATCCTGATTGAGAACAGCACCTTTCTTGTTGGCCAATTCTAGACGCTTTTCTGGAATTGCTGCCGTCCAGTTGTGAGCAGGATTTCTCAAAATTAATTGTATGGTTACTTGGGAGAAGCTCATCGTACGGAACTTTTTCTGATTCCACCAGACACAAACCAAAACTTTCTTAAAGTGAAGACCCGCTTTTGGGGAGGCTAGAGGCTTTCGTCGTATATTCCAGAATCGTTTTCTCTGAATATTTCGGTAAACAATCTATGTCTGATCTCCTATCTCAAATTGCTTTTAAAAAGTGCATTTTCATTCCGTTACTTTGAAAGTAAATCACAGATAGAAATGCGGTCTAGAAAGTTCTTCTCACTCGAGTCGTGTACGTGGCCCCCAAACATTGCAGTGGCTTGTGAGCCCAAGCTTCGCCAGGAGCTCATGAACGGCGGATTTTCATAGGTTAAGACTTTTTGCCAACTCTCGGGTTGTGCTGTGTG
>JACJUY010004674.1:21238-68574 GCA_014220935.1 Platorchestia sp. MABIK
GCATTCTCTTAAACTATTGTCCTACTTGTCATAAGGTTTTGTTATTGCAGCGTGTACTGACCCTTTTCAGGGTGTCAGCTAAAGACTATGTTTCCTGTGCCAGTTAGTTCTGGAAGTTTCTCGCCGCAGAAGCGGGTTGGCGAGACAAGCCATATTCCTAGGCTCAAATTAGGGAACAATAAGACTATTGTTTCGCGAACAGTATTTATAAATCGTTCTTCACTTCATTTCACTGATTTCTATCGTTGCGACATTTATTTCTGATCTTCACAATAATGCTTGAAATTGAAAACATTAAACATAAGTTCAACCCAAAGCTTCAGACTCTGATGAATAATTATGAAACAAAATTTTGATCCAGTGTAGAACCGCGATGCTAGTCGCACTTTATTTCTAATGAAATAATTATGACTTTACCTATAGTCAATGTAAATTGATATTTGGATCAGATTCTCGTCAATTGTGGTTTAACTTTTTTGCTATTTTCAACATGCAAATGTGAAAAGTTTTCTTTGATAGCATCTGTTTCAAATGATGAGTATTACGTCAAAAACATCCAACCTAAATGGTAATGATATATTTGCATAGTTAATTTTCGATTCATTGAATGTCAGAACATTCGTTTTCTACATTTTATGAGTGAAAACCACTCTCCTTAGCAAGTAGTTGCAAATCTTTATTTTAACCCCAACGAAGTTGAAGAAAAATTTTCCAATATAGCCAACAGTCCGGAACTGAGGCTTGTTTATGTTGCGTACGGTAAACTAAGCTGAATCTTGGGTATCATAGTTTCGGCGAACTAAATTTGTGAAAAAGTAAAAAGATTTTAATAACAAAAATATTTGGATGCACTTAATTGTAAAATGTCATCTGACGCTTTGAAAAAGGTATGATTTTGGTTATGAGTTGCGTTTATTGATGTTCCAAAGGGTAGTAGAAAGATTACTCAAATTATTAAAGCATGCTGTAGAAAATGTTATATTTGGATAAATTATAGTATTTAGAGTGAAAATTCAAAAATTTAAAAAAAAATATGATTTATTTAAGTTCAGACCTAATTCAAAACTGAAATTCTTTTCCTAAAATGCGAATCTACACTCGTTTTTCTTTGATAGTTTTATTGCAGCATCAATTTTACGTTTTGGTATAAATCAAAAAGTTCAAATATGTCTGCTGACCACATATGTTGAGGCTAAGTAGAGGGCTTCAATTGAAAGTTGTTCTTCAGAGATTGTCTCAGGAGTCATGCTGTTGAAAAGTATAAATTTCGGTTTATTATTTTTTTTGTAGTTTTTCATTATTGCTAATTTTTTATGGTTTATTTCAAAAATTGTAAGTGAGAAATTTACAAACCTTCCTTAAAGGTGCCATTATGCTTAGAATGTTGCTGAGCATTCTGTCATCTATTACCTGCTGTGATACTTAAGAGGTCACAAGAGGTTCAGTACATCCTTGTGCTTTAATTCTTCCATAAAATAAAACAGTATATTAGGATTCAGGTTTTATTTTTCCTCAATTCTAATTAGATTTATCTTACATTCTTCTCTATGTTCTACTTAGGAATAACATTCCTGAAAATTTCTTTTGTTCTGTATTATTATTTCCTCATGCCAGTAGATTAGGCATTCATGTTATTTTATTTTTAAAGCCATGCAGTAAAAATTTTAATATAAAGATAAATTGGACTTTTCTATAATAATTAGTATTTATTTGTTTCATGATAATTTTTGGTCAAAATTGAATTTAATGTTATCAATGATTTCAATTATTTTGTTGCCACATGTAGGTTATATGGTAGATTTGAAGATGTTTCACATGCATGACATTGTGCTCGCAAATGCTTAGTTTTCAAGGTATAGCTCAAATAAAGGTCAGGTAAGAAAAGCATTNCTTCAAAGTTAAATATCTCAAAAACTAAGCATTTGCAAGCAGAATGTCATACCTGTAAAACATCCTTAAATGTCTCCAATTATCTAAATTTTGTAATGAAATTATAAAAGTCGTTGACAACATATAATTCAATGTTGCCTTATATCGCAAGAGCGGTATCAAAACTGCCGTTAATGCTATTCTCACCTGAACGTCATTTATGCTATATCTCAAAAGCTAAGCATTTGCGAGCACAATGTCATTCATATAAAACATCTTAAAATGTCTCCAATTACCTAAATTTTGCAATGAAATTAGAAAGTTGTTGACAACATTAAATTCAATATTGACCTAATTTTCATAATCACATATGCTTATTAAAATGTATAATTTATTTTTTACAAATTATAAATTTTGATTTACTTGTTTTCAATTTAAATTGAATTTTTAGCTGTTAAAGACTCTTTGCAATTGTGTGTTAAATCACAATGTTAACATTGAATCTAAATTGGAAAAAATAATCGTCTGAGTTTTAGAATATATTAAAAATTTTATATTCATTCTAATGTAATGACTTGAGCCTTTGCTGTAACAGCATAATGCATGGTTTCTTACTGGGGCCCTGTCTATAAGAAACATTTGCAGTAAAGAGGTTAAAAGCTACTGAAATACTGTGTAGAAGATTGGGTATTAGCAGTGTTTTATGACAGGCATATGAAAAATTTTTCTCCTTTAACACGTTCACTGCGTATTGGGCCATATGTGTACCAACAGGTTAATTTCTCATTTACGTATCGGTGTAAATGTTCACGACATTTTATCTGTTTTGCGACATTTTTTAAAAATTTTTGTTATCATACAAGAAGAAATATTATCGTGCAATTGTGTTTTTCATGTTCATTGGGAAGAATGAAAATTTATTCAAGCTGGAAAATCAATTTCCCAATTCTGCTACTTACAACCTAACCAAACCAACCGTTAACAGCCGCGGAAACGCAGTGAACGTGTTAAGTTTTGGAGATAGATGAGCACTTAATGTTGTCCTTATAGTTTCCAGTGTCCAACTAATCCTTTTCTAACTGTGAAAATTTTTTATGTTCTGTATTATTATTTATCCTTGTGATTCATGATGTAGTTTATGTTGCAGGTGATGAGGAGGGAGCCAGTAGCCACCAGTCAGCTGGTGGAGCTGCTTGCTTCCAACAACCCTGAAGTGAAGATACTTACAGCAGACTATGTTGCCCACATGCACTCCATGAGGTAATGCTTACTCAATACGGCCTATGTTGCCACTCCATGAGGTAATGCTAACTCAATATGGCCTATGTTGCCTGGATGCACTCTATGAGGTAATTCCATTTATGTGTGTTTTAGAAAACCTTTTCTACTAGAGTTTGTTCTTGTCTAAAGCTCATTTGTGAAAGTAAATGAAGAAAATTTTCTATTAGAGATACCCATTAATGAAGTAAGGACAACAGAACATGAAGAGACAAGCTCCTTTGAATGCTCCTCTTGTACACCAGATTTACATTTGCTAACTGTTTACTTTTTCCATGAAAAGTTAGCTCTCACCCAAGCCATGCAAAACTATCACTTGAAAGTAATCACCAAACAAATTGAATGAAGTTAGTAGCTTTAATAACACAGGCCTGCATTTGAAAAAAAAAATTCTCTTTCTGGGGTTTTCTTAAGTGATTCTTAACAAAATTGTCTTCCTAAATTGAAATGACATTCATTTTGCTCAATCAGGTCTGGTTTTTGAGATACAGCATACTACTTTTTTTTAGAAAAGGGCAATTTAAAAATTCGTTATTTATATCAAACTTATTTGATAACTCACAACTACTTGTAAACTAGAAAAAAAAAACTGACTCGATTAGACTTGCCTTTAATTAATTTTACACTTACAGACTACTCATGAGCCTACCCAAGACTGCAAAGAAACTATTTTCCAAGAAACAAAGTCCTTGATGACTTCCGCTTGTGAAGCAATGTTGGTTCATCGCAATCAAGACACCAGCAATAGTCAGCTAACATGTTGATGCCCCAGCACCTTTGATATCTTGTCCCCATCATCTTTATGTCTTGGTGAAATCTTTCTCCTTGTTCCTCGCTGTAATCTCCAGAGTTTGCCGGAAAATAGTCAAGATGTGACTGGAGAAAATGCAGTTTTATTGACATGCGAGCTCACATTTTTTGAAGCTTTTCATAAGCTCATTTAGATGTGAGAAATATTCTGAGCTTCTTTTATTACCCAGAAAACCGTCGATCACTTTACTAAACGCTCACCGTGCATCTTGTTCACTGGCTTCCATGTTGGTGTTAAAATGCTTGTCATTTAACAGAGTTCTAATTTGGGGACCGTCAAATGTGCCTGCATGGAGCTTGGCATCACTGATCTGTGGGAATTTTTGCAGTAGATACTTCAAAGCTTGGCCTTCTTTATTCAGTGCTTTGACAAAGTTCTTCATCAGGCCAAGCTTTATATGATTAGGAGGCAGTGAAACATTTTTGGGAGGGACTAAAGGTTGAGCTACTACGTTGTGACAGCCAATTTGGAATGTCTGTCGAGATAGCCATTTTTTTTGCTTATAGTGAAGACTTTCCGCCTGGCTGTCCCATAGGCACATGAAGCAAGGATATTTTGTGTAGCCTCCTTGCATCCTAAGAAGAAGGCACACGACCTGAAAAAAAGGATTAATTCTTAAGAAGTTAAATGTAGTAAATTAAAATTGAAAACTGTCTTTATGCTTGCATATTGATTTACATGGTTTCTAAGAACTTCTATTTTTTGCGTAGGCAATTTTCACTTGGTTTATTAGGGGGAGGGAAAAACTAATATGTGTGTGATATCTTTCTGTCATTGGTTTTTAGAAACAAATATTCCTTGAAATATTTGACAAATTCAATACAGTGTGCAACATGCCGACAGACTGTAGCAAGATCGATACTATTGAATTTCTGAAACTGACCAATGGATAGTAATTTTTTTAAAAAAGAAAGATTTGTAATTACAAGAAGAAACTGGAAAATATATCTTACTTTAAAATCACCATATATTAACCAATTGTGGTTAGAGTACTTGATTGTATTAATCAATACTTCCATATTTTTGTAGCTTCCTGTTAACTGAACTGAATGGCCAATAGGTACGGATGCCATTTTATAGGCAATATTAAAAAGTACTGCCTTCAAGCTTCTGCTAGAAGAATCATTTAAGAGCCTGTATTCACTTGGTTGGTAAGGAACGCCAAGTGCCCCAATTAAACCTTTTACATCATTGCAATACACCAAAGAGCAACAATAATCAACTGCAAAGAGCTTTCGAAACTCTTCGTCTCTATTTTTAAATCAAAAGTATGTAGTTTCTTGAGAGAGGAGGTTGCTCTCACTAAGACGGGATGCAAGAAGTTGTGCGTTTTCTTTGGAAAGACCAAGATCTCTAGTCAAGTAATTTAATTGACCTTGAGTGAGTGGTATTGACGAAGTCATTGTAGACGAAGGCTGAAATGTTTTCAAAGTATCAGTACTGTCCACTTCTATATCTTCTATATTGTCTTGTAGCTCAGTATTTTCAGGTGGAGAATGAACTGGAACTCCTGGAACATGTGGTTGTGGTTTACTGGCAGAAGGAATATCAGGATAGACTACAGTGTGCTTGTTCTTCTTATTGACTCCTGAAAAAAGTTTCACATACTTGATTTACTCACTTTTAATTCACTCAACCCTCGTTTCCACATTTTTATACACAATTTTCATCCCAGGAAAATTTACAATTTTCATCCCAGGAAAATTTACAATTTTCAAATACAAACAATTTCTATATACAATTTAACCACAATTTTTCTACCAGAATAATACACAAATTTTATACACAATTACAATTTTACTAGGCTACCAAATGATTTCTATAAACATTTCTAGATTTGTCAAGAACTATATTCTTAAAGTAGTTATCTCACCTTTGAGATTGGTCATGCAAAAATAGCAGTCTGTAATCTGGTCTTTGCCTTCTCTCCACACAATAGGTACACCAAATGACAAACAGTTTGTTTTGCCCTCACTCCAGCGCCTTAAGCCTATGACACAGGCTTTGCACCACATTTGTGGAGCAAACCTTTTGTCTTGAACACCTAGCTTTATTCCAAAATATGCATTGTAAGGGACCTTTACTAACGGCGTTATCGTGCATCGCTGGTCACTAAAAGTTACTTTTCCACACACATGAAATCTATCAGGACTGTTTTTACACTTTCTATTCATTTTTATGAAAAATAAGGAGTTTTGCTGATGTATTTGCCTGCAAAAAAATTCACCAAAATTAGTAAAACTTTAGAAATACACTTTAAACACTGTTCATAGATGAGAAAAGACATGGATAAAAGTAACAACACTCAGTTGGAGAGTGAGCAAGCAACACACAACCACTCGCGGTCATCTTGAGACTCAGCTCTCTAATGCCATCTCGGGAACTTGGTCTGTATCTTAAAAACTAGATCTGATAGAGCAATGTGAATGCTTGATTTAAATTTAGGAGACAAATTTCATGAAGAACCACCTATAAAACCCTCAGGAACATTTTTGATGCAGACCAGTGTAATAGGCATGTTATGTATGAAATAGTATGTACAGGATATGTATAATGTACAAGCTAGTAGGTATATTTCTGTGTTTATGAAAGGTAGAACTGCTAAAAACTCGAGAATTTGTTGGAAAAATTCACATTTTCTTTCAATTGCATTGTGTATTCAGCATTGCTGAATACACTGCTGAATTGCTCAGCAGTGCCCTTTTAGCTGTGAAATTAAGCAGTCACACTCTGGGAGTTTACTTTCTGTATTTAATGTTGATATCCTAACATACTGCTCATGAAATTTTCATGCTAACCTAATTATAAACAAAAATTTAAGCCCCAATTATTTTTTATTATTTTATATTAGCATCCACATCTTTTTGAAGGGGTTGAATCAGAGCTACAAAGTATTATTTTTACATTTAGCAATATTTTAATGCATTTTGTAGAAACCATAAGATTAATTTTATTTTTAATTCTATTTATTCTGTATATAGTGAACCTTAGTTTTTTTTTAGTGTAGCACTCATGAAACAAAAACCTGTAGTATAATGTGCACTTCATTTCCCTTCCCTTGCTCTCAGGGTTGTGCTGTCAAAGTTATATTCAAGCATTAAACCTGCACACTTGTAATTCCAAGTGTTTATTTAACTACTTATCTGCATAGTTTTTGAGATCTGATGCTTTCATGGTTCCATGGACCATAGGCATCTTATACATATAGCCAGGTTACTTGCCTGCTGTGAGTTATGGTTCTCATAACTATCTTGAATTGCTAATTTGTGATGTAACTAATGGTTTGTTAGATGTGTTTACATTACATAAACGATGTAACAGTTTCGTCATATCTGTTGTGAAATGTTCGCTCTCAGATTTTAGCTAGAGTTTGGTTTAAATTCGTGTTGAATTGGACACACTCACTGAGATTTTCTTTGTGGCAGTGGACGCGAGGACCTAAGCTTGCTGGTGACGAACCTGTTGTCGCGCGACTGCCACGACCCAAACCCCGCCGTCGCAGCGAGTGCTGTGAGCGCGCTGGCCGTGCTGCACACCGCTCAGGAGGAAGCCCTGGCAGCCATCCTCTGCACCCTCGATAGCCCGCACGCTAAAGTGAGCGCGGCAACTGTTGTGCGCCTCTGTGATGGTGTGGTTTGTTGTTTGTGGTTGTGCCTCTATGATAGTGTTGTCTGTAATTATATGTTTGGTCTGGCTTGCGCTCTAGTAAAGACAGCAGTAGTAAGCAGTCACGTTTCGTCAGTGGTGGTCCATGGTTGTGGCTTTGTTCATGAAACTGAGTAACTACACTCAGTGCTCCTTGTATGCTCCTGAACAACTCCTTGTTGAAACGTCTCTTGAGCAAATGTGGACATGACCAGCATGGATCTGTCTAACCTGCTACCAGTCACCGTTAACACACCAAATCTAGAATAACACGTGCTAGCCCCAATTTTGTGCGACATAGTTGCACAAACGTGTTAGTGTCTAAAAGCATTCTCATTTTTATTTTGGTGCTATTAATCAAAATATAGCAACTTATAGGGTTTCATGCGTAATTTCATTGCTAAATTCATCAATTTTGTTAACAAGCAGTGATCACTCACACATGCTACTAGTTTGTATAGCAGTTGGTACCAAATTGTGACTGCAGGGAACAGCGTTTTGTGCCCTTCATGAATGAACTTGTGATTGCCAAATGAGAGTTTCACACAGTGCTTTGTGCGCTTCATCAATTAGCTTATGAATGATCAGAATTATTTCATAAGCTGTATTAATTAGTACAAGTTTCCAGTCAGATGTGCCGTACCTCGACATTAGCTAAAACATTCGTGAAGACATACCCATATTTATCTTGAAGGACCAAGAGATCATGCCTAACGAGCCTGGTCTGACCTACGAAATTACTGGGCGCAGTCTTGCTCGTAGCTTGTATCGAAATTTTAAAATGAAAAAATTTTAGTCTAACTCTTTACTGGTGCAATGACGCAGAAGGGACCTGGAAAATGATGTATCCATACTGCTTAAATTCACTTTTACTCTAATTCACTATCACTTTGCAGTGACTAAATGTATCAGAATATTTGAAGCGTGTTTAAATAATTGTTTTTCAGCAGTAATCTACCAGGGCTCACGCTGAAGTGACTTGTCCTTCAATAAATTTTGAGACTCGCGCTCCTCGAGGGATTGAAATTATTCCTGAGCGTCACTCAGGAGAGCACGCTGATGGTGTCTGGCCTCGTCAGTATAGCGTGAAAAACCATCACTTGGTAGCTATATGAGCCATGCTTGTGAGGCGGGTGTAGGCCTTATTCAGTAGCTCAGTTTGCTTTGTTGTTTCTTGTTCGACTTTCTTGTTTCTATAATCAACTTATGACCCTCAAAAGTTTACATAGAACCTCACTCAGCATTAATTTAAACTTAGTACGCACTCAGTACTTTTGTTAAACTTCATGAGATTGAACTTATAAACTCTATTGAATAATTTTTTCTTAAAAGAATGATTTTGCCCTTTTGTCAAACAGACTTAAAATCTCATCTTCATTATGGCAAAATTCATCTCTAAAGTCTTACCTATTATGTAACTCATTATGTTATTATGTAGTTTCAGTATATTAATTTACAACGTTTATTTATTTAGTGATACTTCACACTTCACAGAAAAATTTCATCGAATATTTTCTATGATTTTTCTTCGATTTTCATTGCTTTCACGAATTTCTTCCTTAATATTTCCTTCTTGAATTTGATGTAATTTTTTCGAATTGTGGTGAATTGCCAACTGCAAGCTATTGTAACTTCTTTCCTAGCATATCGGAACACATTTCCTTTGATAAAACGTCACCTTCCAACCCCGTCTAGACACGAACACTACAATGTACAATCAAACAGGTGAATTAACACCTACGAGCTATTGTACCTTCTTTCCTAGAATATTATCAAAACACATTTCCGTCAATAAAACGTCTCCCTCCAACCCCCTCTGACACGAACACTGCAATGTCCAGGTGCGCCAGTGCGCCGCGTCAGCGAGCCTGTCGTACTCGGAGACGCACCCTGACAGCGTGATCAGCAGCGGCCTCTCGGACCGCCTCTACTGCAGCCTGCGTGACCCCGACCCGCTCGTGGTGGCCCGCAGTCTCATCGCCCTAGACCACATCCTCGCATCCGAGGGCGGGGTCGTCATCAACAGGTCCATCGCTCATTACCTGCTGTACCAGCGCCTCAAGGATTTCAGGGGCGCCTCCCTCAAAACCGTGCTCGATTTCCTCAAAAAGTACACGCCAAAAGACGACAAAGAGCGATTTGAGATGCTCAATCCCCTGGACGAGTGTTTTCAGACCGAGCACCCGCCTGTGTTGGTGGCTGCTGTTAATCTCTTTGCTCACTGGACAGCTCCGCACCCACACCTGAAAACTGAGCTTGTTAGGGTCATCCAGCCGGCATTTTGCAAAGTTTTCCTCAAGTCTACGAGTTCAGAAACGAATGAAATGCTTACTAAGTTCTTCAAGTCGTTAGGGACTTGCACTAGAGATATTTTTAATCCACATTACAAATGTTTTTTCTTACAACCAAACGATCCAAATCACTTGAAGAAGAGCAAACTTGAAATTCTTGGACTGACCGCTCTTCCCTCGAATGTCTTGGAATTTGTTTCAAACGTGTACCCTTATTGTTCAGATTTTAACAGCTATTCAGATGCGATAAAGTGCCTAGGTGTACTGGGTCAGCTGTGTGAACTGTCCAGAGATCATGTAATGTCTTTGTTGCCGGAACTGCTGGAAAGTCCCAGTACTGACATCATAGCGGCAGCCCTAGATTGTCTGCTCACTATCGTTTCGTGCAACGTTTTATTTCCTGCCGAATCTCGCAACAAGAGCACGGCCAGTGTGCTGAGTAAACTTTCATTCTCTAGTCAACCAGAACCTCAACCACGACAAACGCGTAACATTCAACCTAAAGATTTAAGCTTATCCATTAATTTGAAAGATTCCATTTCGAGAGCGTTGTCCCGCCAGTCCATCCTAGAGCGCCATCCCTGTCTTGCGCTGCACGTGGTGTCAACCCTGGCCACGGTGTTCGATGACTGCTCCATCTCGTGTCTGGAGACGCTGCAAGCGGAGCAGCAGCGCCTCTCGTCCACGGCGCAGTGCCTGCTGCTGACGACGGTGGCGCGCGTGTTCCTGTGCCGGCCTGCGCAGTGCTATCAGATGTTGGTGCAGGTCCTGAGGGCCGGCCTTGTTTGTCAGGCTGATGAGGTCAAGAACAAAGCGCTACTCCTCTACGCCATGTTGAAATTAGGCCCCGAGGTTGCTAGTCAAATGCTGTGCGGCTCTCCTGATATGCAGTCAGATGTTCAAAATTGAGCTCATTGAATTTGCTCTACGCACTTCTCTTTGTCCGAATGTTTTTGTCACAGTAAGTGTTTTGACCTGTGAATTTGGCGTGTCAGATATTCGTACATAATCCGGTCTTGAGACTAAGGGAAAAGAAAATTTAAGCAAACAAATTGAGATGTTTTATGTGTTACATTACTTTACCAAAATTGTGTTTACAACTAAATTTTTACTGTTGTAATCCATTAGTGAAAAAGCGCTTACATATTTCATTAGTGTTAGCTAATTTTTACCTCATAGTAATTGTTCCTACACGTATTTAAATTTTATGGATCTATTGACTCTACCTCTGAGGATTGAGATGGCCTTATTTATTTCTTCTAAGTTTGAAATTGTTGGGAGAATTTTATTAATTTATTCCATGTGCTACACTGGAACCTCTGAGCTGTTGATTAAAAGATTACACCGTTCCTCATAATTCTATTGATCGTATTCCTTTCCTTTGCGTATCCCGAGTTAGGGACAGCGTTGCCAACATAGAGCGAGCGCCAGAACAAGAAGGAAAGTAACAGAATTTCTGTGATCAATAGAAACAGTCGCGTCATCTACACACGTGTTGCGAGGCTTATGGATATCGTTCTTTTGTTAGACAAAACATCCTCAGGGTGATGCAACTACTGTATCTGTAAAAATTTACGCTTCCAAGGGAAAGATGTGGGGTCCTAAGCTGAAAGTTGGGTAGACTTTCTTTTTTCTAAGAATTGAGTTTACTGTTTTGTTATGAACCTTTTTTTTTCAGTTCACTGCTGTCCTTAAGTTTAGCATCTTATTTCGTAAACTCTTCCTCCATCTCGCACACATGCAAACGGGGTGTGGGAACACGCCTCGCGCATAGATTCCCCGTAGTTGAATGTTGAGTTGGAGCGTTTTGAGTTGGTTTGGCTGTAGAAGTGGCATTCCCTTTCTCGAAGGCGGCACATTAACTGAATGGTTGTTCGGCTCAGGGATGTAACCAAGAAAAAACACAAAAGTGACGTGATGCAACTAAGCGGGATGCTGTAGAAGTGTAGCGTTTGTCTTCTCTGCCAGCGTATCGCGAATACAGTAAACTCTCACCCTTCTCTTCCTTATCCACCAATAGGTAGCGCATAAAATATTTCTGCCAAGTCGCGGTAGGACGGTATTGATAAGCCACGGTAGTACAGTATTGCCCAGCTACTGTAGGGCAGTAGTACTGAGCCACGGCTTAATTCCGACAGAACTGCAATAATCATCTCCCCTCAGGGGGAGACAACTATTGTATCTATGGGAATTAGCGCTCCCAGGGGGAAAATGTGAGGGCCCGAGCTGAGAGTTAGGTAGGCCTTCTTTTGTTGAAATAAAATGTTGTTTGTTATGTTAAGGTCCACCTTTTTTGGTTCACTGCAATCCTGTTTTTCAGCACCTACTACTTTCTTCTTCAACTTCTATCTTGTTTCATGAACTTTTTTCTCAACTTACTGTTTCTATGCCCCTTCTGCATAGATTTCGCATTCCCTCATCTCCATAATTAATGGTGCCTTCCTCTCTTCGATACGCTCTTTTTTGCTGCGGTTAGGGAGGCTTAAACTAACGTATGATCTAATCTGCAACAATCGCCTATGGTGTCACTGAGGTTTGCGTTGCTCGACTTTTGGCATCTGAGCTTCTCTAGGGGAAGAAGAGACTTCCAGTGTTGGTCAGTGTCTGACCATCACAAAACTTGGTGCCTTTTGTGGTGCCATCGGCATCTCTTGCAGAAGTCTGTGGTGGGTTAACTGGTAAGGGCTTCTTTCTTTCTTTTTCTCATGCCTAAATCCTGAACGCCTTCTTTCTCTTTTCACGTAAACTATTATTCCTTCAAGAGACACGTTGCTTTGCTTATCGAGTGTTGGATATTATGTTTACTGAGACTGATAGCCTTCTACGTAAAATACTGAACTTGGGAGTAGACACGTAATGTTTTGAAAGTTACTTGTCAAATCGATCTCATGCAGTCCGCATGGAAAACAAATTGTCCCCATTCATTCAAAACAATTTTGGTGTTCCCCAATGATCCATTCTTGGTCGGCTATTGTTTTCTATTTTCATTAATGATATTCCTCCAATGCCTTCTAACACACGGATCGCAATGTATGCAGATGATGTTCAAATTGCAATAACAAGTTCTGTATCGGAAATACCACAGACGCAAATTAAAGCCGAAACTATACTGACTAGCCTAAAATCATGGTACGACCGAAACGTTCTCAAATTAAATGCTAATAAAACACAATGCATTATATTTGGATCCAAAGATGCTATTAAAAAAACTACAGATCGTCACTCGCAGTTGGAAATGATAAAATTAATGCATCAGAAAAAGTTAAAAATCAAGGTATCTGGTTCGATAGAAACATGTCTTTCAAATCCCACGTTGAAAATACTTGCAACAAAATTTACGGAACTTTAATGTTTTTTCATCGTATAAAGAGCATGCTAGCCGAAAAATCCCAATTATTTTCTATTCAATCCCTGGTGTTATCGCGCATTGACTACTGCAGCCAAGTACGGGGAGACTTACCTCAATACCTTCAAAGGGATTTACAAAAATGCATAAACTTCGCAGCCAAGGTGGTATGCAATGGTAATTTCAAAAGAAGTGATCACGTAACCCCTCTCCTTAATAAACTCGGTTGGATTCCTATTCAAGAAAGGCTCCTTATGCAGAGGGCCCAATACGTATTCTCCTCGCTGTATCTTCCTCAGAGCAATGCTGAGATAGTGCGTTTCCATCCACCCACTGTAACCAACCAAAAGTATAACGGAAACAACAATGCCTAGTCAACAACAATGTTGACTAAGAAGTCAACTATCGTTCATCTCACATAGGGCAGAATGCTCTGTCAATTTCAGGAGCCTTACTGTGGAACAAACTTCCCCTGAGTATTAAAATCACCCAAAGGCCGAGAGAATTTAAAGCCAAAATAATTCATCATCTTGCTTCTCAACGATAATTCATCGTTACAGAACATACTGAACACCTATTGACGTATCTAATTATCTCATTTGCCTGGTATCTCCATTGCTAAATACTCTCCCTTTCCCCTTTTTTTATGATTTAAGACATCACACAACAGTTTGGAATGTATGAGTAGGAATTATGATTTGATCGCCTATACGCTGGGATTTGCAAACATGCTCGGCGATTTTCTCGGCGCTGTTGGCGATTTTCTCTGTTCGGTATAGGAGAAAAATTCTAAGCACAATACCCCTCTCTACCCAGGTGTCTGAAATGGGNTATGAATACCAGCCTTTTTTCTCACTCTCAACTTCTAACACTACCCAACACATCATTTCATTCTATTACCTATTGTAAAGCAATCCAAAGCTCAAATGTCTTGTACATGTGAAATGTGGTACCTATGTATGTTTATCAATTGCAGACATTTTGCGCCTTATTTCAAAGATAATGTGATTTTTTCCTAATATGAAACCCTTATAGGACACTCATGTTCTCTTTCTTATTCATGACCACAAACGCTCTTGTTAGGCTAGTGTAGTGCAATTATATCATTTCTTACTCTCTAGAGTATATTAAAACAACTGCACTTAAGCCTCACATATTTCTGGAAATATTCTGTACTTGGGAACCGTTGTAGGACAATCGTTTTCATGTCTCTGATTCAGATAGACTGTTTTGTGCCATGATTTCTAGTACGCAAATTTCATAAAATTCAGGCCGTAATAAAAGGTATTTTCTCGGAGTCCCGCGATTGGAATGCTAGTTTATACTGACTGGTTTACGCTGATATTTGCGCACATGCTTACTTGTGTATATGTGTACGTGTGCACGCTATGCGTGCGTAGATGGGTGAATGTGTCACTACGTAATACTTCATTTCACTTTATTATTATAAAACATTTATAAAAAAATGTATATGTATTTGTTGCGCGATCACCCCCGTATGGTTAATCAGACGATTCTGAACCAGTAATCTTTTCCATATAATATTTAATTAAACATTGTTACAATATTTCATTAGAAATAGTAAGCAGCATCACATGCTGAAAAAGTTGTCACGAATTTCTTTTGCTCATTACCCAATATTTCAGAACATCGCACAGCATTTTTATAGAATGCGTATGTATTGTGATTTCCTCGATGCATAGAAATGTATTTGTATATGTTTACGTGTTAGGTGCATGTATGTGCGTAAGCATGTATGTGCACGTACATGTGTGTATATTGCCTGGTATAGATAGTGTGGTATGTATAGATACACATATGTGTGTACTAAACCGACGACTGGCATTTTTAACTAGAGATAATGGTCTCTCTCCGTTCATTCTCAACTTGGAACATTACCTAACTCGGCATCTATTGATTATTGTAAAGCATTCACGTAAAAAACTGTACATTTGTTGAGTAATCATCCATTTATATTTAAGTAAAATGCTTATCAACTAATGACCGTTATGCTGAAATTATTTAATTAGAAATACAAAACTTATACTTTTCGTGTTCCTCATGCTTATATATGTATATATTTATTTTTTTTTCACGCTTCCTTAAAATAAAATTTCATAACATCGGCCGAAACAAGCGATTCAAATTGTATTTCCGGCGTCAAGAATTGCGAAGTTTTATGTCATGTATATGTAAATTTTCAAAAGTGTTTCCACCCCCATATTGAAAATGCATTGTCCATAACGTTGTGTTATCTCTTATAATTATCATCACATGTGTCATCAAATGTAGTTTAAGCAAGATTAGGAGTACATTGCCCTCAATCATTTTTCTACTAGTGACATGGGTATCACACTACTCGTGTGTGTGTATCATCTAAGTGTATTAACTTTAAGATATTTTAAAGACCAATGGTGGTACTTTTGTGCCATCTCTATTGGAAACAAACTGTTTTTATTTTTTTTTACCTCCACTGAAACTGTGGACTTCATTAAGAAAGAACATACTATATCTTAAGCCATTAGGTAACAGAATGCCAACTCGAAAATGTAGGGTCTTCCTGGTCATGAAGTTTTTCGCAAGTACCTGCATCCACTATTGGTGAATCTGCCACTGGTCCACCGGTTATGTGAGCAGCCACAATGCGCTCTTATTAGCCGACGCTCGGCTGAGCGAACTGAGGCATTGTACAATTTGAGCTGTCAACTGCCATTAAGCTGTCAACTGCCATTAAGCTGCAGCTGTCAACTGCAGCCTCAGATGGTCCAGATTTGCTTCTCGTTGCGTTATATATGGGATAGAGAGAAGCCATTTCCATATTCACCGACATGCCAAAGCTTCTGAACTACCTATATAAGTGTCAATGTGGTATTCAATAGTGTTTTTGAATCTTGTGAATGCGTCAGACATGATGACGCATTCATGCATAGACGTGTTGTTGCTATCAAATGCACTAATTTGGAAAACATTAATTAATTTTGTGTCTTTGCCGGCCTGTATGTTTCTTAACGACTTGCAAAACATGCCTTGTCTCACAAAGCGAGTGGGTAAGTTGGACGGCTGTGACTTGTCTTTTGGTGGTGATAAGAAATGATGCTAAGCATTGGCATATAACAACGAATTTTTTCATAATTGAATTGAAGGTATCAACGGGACATAAATTAAAATTTGTTTTCGAACTCTACCATCTATTCTTAAGGTCTGAAACCCGGCAAATGAGCTTCAAAAGCGTCAAATGTTCATTAATGCGCACTGGAAGTAACAATCGGCTGTTCCTATTTTTGATGAATGCCTTTTCTCCCGACCTTAATAACTTATCACGTTGGTGCTGCACTTACAACAACTTGGATTTCAAGCCTTACACTAAACTCTTTCCAAAACAGAGTCTGCACTTAGTTAAGAGTCTAGTGTCTAGTGTGAGGCTAGAAGTGCAAGGTGCTGCCTATACATCACTGAAGTAAAACTTGTTGGCGCACTATTGTTCGGTGCAATAAATGAGTGTAACGGCATCGCCCGTACTTTAAGGTTCGTTTTAAGGAAAATAATGAACGGCACGAGAACAGCACAAGGGAAGAGTCAGTTTTCAAGTTTGCCGGCGGAAATAAGCTGAATCACTCAGCAAAATTGTTACCATCGAAAAGAAAAGTCGTTTATAAACAGCTGATATATTCAGTATCATTTCTCAGTTCAAGTGTAGCCAGTCAAAAGGATGATGACTGCATCAGTATAATGCGCATAAATAGCTTCACATCCAGAAGTAATTCTCATCCACTCATGCAAAAACTATCAATTTTCTCAACAATTAGGTTTCACAACAGCCCGTTGTTCACAGAACTAAAAATAATTTAGTGGTAGGCTACCTTAAGAAGCGAGGCATGGAACAGAATTCATAAAGTCGACTTGGGTTTGCCCCGCAAGTTGCTGACATGCCTGCAACACTGCCACGGCACGAAAGAATAGGGAGGGTGGGCCAGCGTGACACCTCGGGGATGTGAACCACAGCACTCAGTGAGACTCGACGTCCACAAGCCTCCAGTTGCGAAATGTTACGGCAACTTGAATGTTACTATGCTCAAGTGGCAGGCTTCACATACATGAAGATAAGTGCACACTACCCTCACGTAGAAAGTATATTCGGTTTTCTTGTTCGCGACTTCCATCCTAACGAACGTCTTCTAGTTTTGCAGATTTTATTATCGAACTGAATTTGGTTACAACTAATTTCGAAGTGCGAAGAGGATAAATGAGGGCTGGTTTGAGCCAACCCTGACAATGGCATTCAGTAGAAATGAAAGAAGGCTCTGCTCGTACTGCATTGCTGCCTCTATTTAGCAGTGAAATTGTGCGTGCCTGGGTGTGTTAGTCAAATTAAACAAACGTGTTTGAATGCTCTTAGCAGACATATATTTCAATTAAATAAAAAACTAAAGGCTGAACTACTGATGCGATAGCGTGAGCTCAACTCTACGAACAGCCGTTCGTCCCATCAGTGTTTGTACCGCTTGTCTTCATGCCCATGCGATGCGACACGCCAAACTCTCACCGTAACATGACCAGTGTTCGTGATTGCATCACGTCAATAGCCTCTCACTCTCCAAAATTTTTCAAATGCCATCACGGTAATTTTCAAAAGTTTTCGAAACTCGTTCCGAAGCTGCGATGGCCTGACAAAATAAATTGCTTTGAAAGAGTACGCTTTTATCCTCTCTGCATCAGTTACTGTAGTAACGTTCCACTCAAATATAGCCAAACATCGACAAAAAGTTTTAGCCAATTCAATCATTTAAACTCTACACTATTAACGAAAATCGGTAACCTTAAAAGTACGCGTGCTGCAAGTTTATCTCACCCCCAAATACAGCAATGAAAATGGATTATTGCACTGAATTTTACAAGTCAAAAGTAAACAAATGAAATAGGACGATTTTTTCTTCCTTCATGACCTCCGTATTTTAGAATCGATGCACATTTTAAAAAACCGTCCTTCAATAAATGAACGTTGCACGGCGGTCCATTTTTCTATTGTTTGTTCAAATTTCCTATAGTTTTTGTTTTATTATTGTTTTTTTCATGTCAATGTTTATTTTCCGGTTTATTCAGAAAAATTAAAGTTTAGAAATAATTGTCAACACTTTCATTTATTGTTTTTTCAGAGCTCTGAAGATGGATTTTTATGATCCGAAACGTTTGTTTTTATCATGAAATTCTGAGTTACGTTGGTTTTCCTTTCTATTCCAAAAAGGTAAACATTTCGTGGGGTCACCATACGATGTGTTATCAAAACAGTCGACTTTTCTTCCCATACTTTAATTAATTAATTTCTAAGTCTATCTCAGGAATTTTGTTCTCTTAGCTAAGCTTAGTAACCAAGATACGGCAGACCGCCTTGTAAGAATCGATTATGACAAGCAGCAGAATGAGCGCTCCCACGTGTATTAATGTGAGGTCCTGAGCTGAGAATTAGGTAGGCCTTGTTTTTTGTTGAAAATAAATGTATTTCATTTTTTAAGGACCATCTGTTTTTGGTTCACTCCTGTCCTGTTTTTCAGTACCTCTGACTTTCTCCTTCAACTTATCTTGTTGCATAACTTTCCTTCTTGCCTTATGTTTCTATGCTCGCGGGATCCTGTGCGGGATTCCGCGTTCCTTTAACTCCATACATACTAAAAGGTGCCTTCATCCTTCCTCTTTTTGACCATCTTTGTTGTGGTAAAGGAGGGTAACACAAATTTTTAATCAACCAATCACTCATTCATGACAACAGCAATTAGCCGATTAGCCAATTCTCTGTTACCGATTGGCAACTCTCCAAGTCCCGGGCAGTCGGCCGTTACAATACAAGACGGCCGTTACGTGTGGTCTCGATTTGATAGCTTTTTGAATTATCAGTTACGTTTAGAGCCGTTACCTGATCGTTTTGTTTCACGCCATGTTGACGCCACTATCGTAAAGGTATTACCAATGGAATCGTAAACATATCGCACCAATTCCCTTTGTAGATTTCTGATAACTCATAATAAATTCCTTGTACAAGGACTATTCCTGTAAATCTGTACTTTAGATAACCGTGGGATTTCCAGCCCAGGTATGGTGAAACAAATTATTTTCGAACTTATTTACCGAGCTGAAAAAACAGTTTCTGGTAGCGGGTTTCAAATTCTGATCATTTAAACTAAGAAGAAATTTAGGGTTTGAGTTGGCTTGAAATTTTTTCTAACTATTTTCCTGTGGTTATTTCTGATAGGGTGGGACATTTTTCTCTCAGTCGGAAATGCCTCCTGGGCAAGAATCGATGAAGCCATCGAGATATTTATAGGTCTCGATTAATTGACCTCGCAATCTTCTGTGTTAGAGAGGATTGAGTTCAGTCAGCTGAAGACTTTCTTTGTATCTGAGGTTGCGGACTTCACGAATCATCGTCCCTGCTTTACGTAGAATTCTATTCTTTTTGCCAACATCTGACCTTTGGGTAGGGGAGCAGAGTTGTAATGCGTAATCTAGATGTGGTAGGACCAGTGCCTAACAGAAAAGTTGTATTGTGTTCTTTGATTTGCAGTCAAAGTTTCGGGCCACAAAACCAAGAATTCCGCTTTCATTCCTGACGTTTTTTTCTCGTTAGTGATGCTGAAATTTTTGGCGACGATGATTCTAAAACCTTTTTGTTCATTTACTGTTTCAGTTGGAAATTTATTCATCGTGTACAGGAATTACCGATTATTACTTACAGAGTGCAATTAATGAGCAGATGACGCTTTTGCAGCTCATGTGTCGGGTTTGGTTCCTAAGAGTAGATGGTTGAGGTCTACCTGAATTGTGACGCAGTCTTGCTCAATGAACACCCAGTGATAGAGTTTCATGTTATCAGCAAATTTGTTAATTTTGCTGATGATTCGAATGTCTCGTCTTTAATGTAAATAATAAAAAGCAGCGGGAATGAAACCCTCCCTTGAGGAACCCCATGATGTTTCTCGTGTTCTCCGCTAAATTGCTCCTGAATTGTCATTCTTTCAGTACGACCATTGAGCCAGTTTTGAATCCATCAACGGTAGTTCCCTTGAACACCATGGGCATTTGTTCTGGCTTTTTCGTAGGCTTTCTGACAGTAAAGATTTATGAAAACAACGGCTTTTGGACTGTCGTAGATTCGGTTTGCTTCTGGAAAAATGAAAGGTGGTTAGAGAACAAGCTGCCTTATATATCCGCGGAACCTGTACTGAGTATCTATGATCAAATTTGAAAATTCTTCAAATTTTGTTTTTCGAATTTGCACTAAAATTTCCGTTGTTTTGCAGATGACAGATGTCTGGCTGATTGAGTCATGGTTATGGATTCTCATTTGTTCTATATTTTTAAATTGATATTGAATTCACCTCCTTTCAGGCCCGGAGAACTTTCCCAGTAGTGCATGAGCGATCGATTGAAAATGTTCGCTAAGGGTTCGCAGATTTACAATTCGGCTGTTCCTTTAAGTCTACGGAGAGCTGAGCCGTCAAGTCCAGTCGATTTGATTGGGTTGAAGATGGTGAACTCTTTTTTACTCCTTCCACTGAGATGACATTATATTGTATTGTTTAGGGTATCTGAATATTCAAAGTTTGAGACTGTTATTTCGAATGAATCTTCCCTTGTGACCACTGAGATGAAGTAAACCTTTAGGATTCTGGCTTTCCTCTTGTCATCAGTTTGGGCTAGACCGTCAAGAGAGATCAATGGTTCAATAGCATGTTTTTCTGAGTCGTCTTGCATTTGAATATTTTTACAAGCTATAAAGATTTGCTTTATCTTGCGCTGCACTTGAAATTTGTTTATTCCGCTGTGCAAATCTGATAATCCGTTTGACCTCTCTGCAGGCACGATTGTGCTCCGGACGATGAACTATATAGTTTGGCACAGTTTAAGTCTTCAGTACGATTGTTACCAGATATTTATGAAGTGTCTAACGTTCCGAGTAAATCAGGGAGGGTAGCTTTCAGTCTTTGATAGAATATGGTACTCAGTAGTGATGGAAAATTTTCTTATGTCTCCTGAAATATTCTTGAGTGTTATTGATATTCTTTAGAACCTGAAAGCGAGTTCCTCTCTCATCAGTTCGAAGTTTGCTCACAAGTAGTTTGGAATGCATTTACGTTTTCCCCAGCGTTGTAGCCATGTACCGTAAAATCTGTTGTACGGAGATAGCCTACTTTGTCTGTTACCTCCATGATCTTTATTCTGTGTTCCGGGGCCGAGATGACGAACTCTAATTATACGTCATTATATTTCGTCGCCTCAAGGTTGTGCTGATTCAGAGAATTCATATTTAAGAGATCAAAGGGCTTATTCCAAGGGGCTCGGCTTAGATGTCAATCTATTGATTCCATGAGGGAATCAAGTACTTCCATCTTAAAATTTCAACACTCAAATAAATTGAATTTTGAAAGACGAATATGTTTTAAACACAGACAAAAATTAATTTCATGATGATGAACACGCACATCTTTCAACTAGGGAAACGAAAAAGTGTACATGTGGGACAATAATATTTGACTGGGCAGTAATAGATGCACTTTTTGCAAATAATAATACTGACATAGAAATGAGTGTTCAAATAGCTGTTCAGTAAAGAATAAATGCATTTTTATTGGTAATAATGATTATCTTTTAACATAAAATAATATTTGCTCGATCTCCCGAGAACAATGATACAGTTGTTGTTTATCAGCGTGTTATATGAGTCCATCTCTGTACTCTCACCCTGTATTCCCACTGTGTGCCTGTACACCACATAACGATTGCATGGTTAATTTTTTGTTCAATTACGATTTCTTCATACCCATTGAAATTTAATCCAAGGTGATCCTCGAACAAAAAAAAGTGGACTCGAATAAAAAGGATACACATTTAAATCGATCCCTCAACAGCACATTTTAGGAAAGAATTATAGCAACAACTTGAAAGAAAATACCTTCTTTTTGACTGCGAACGTACACTAGTGACTATGGATGGGGCATCGCTACCTTCTAGCGCACAATAACAGTTGACGATCGCTGCTGCAGCTTCCATTGCAGCTCAGCCAAACGAATGAATGGGTGACCGTGACGGACTTGGGGATTTTCGGAGCCGCGAACATTCACCTAATTGAATCGCAAATGGCTGCTTCCTATTCCATGAGCTCTCTGCTGTGGTCGCTTCATTTGAATGAGAAATAAAGAGCGGCGGCCTATGACAACAGGTGGCTCGATTACGCTGAATATGAAAGTGATGTTAATGCAGGTTGTGATGTATCTCTCTCAACAGAAGCAGCAAGGGAACACAGCACCAGTATGTAAATAACAGTGGATGGGATTCAGTCCTCTCATTTCAATGTAAAAGTCCTCATTTGACCAGAGTTCTAGCTTACCTCGTCATCAAACACAAGTTTGATATTTTTTTGCACAGTTTTTGCACCCGAGATTTCCGTGCATACTTTCTTTACTGAGAATGCATTCAATTTTTCAAATTTTCAATCTCATACTTCAATTTCTGACTTCATTGTCACCTTCCTTGCCTCCATTTTTTCGATTTCTCAGTACAGGCAAAAAATTTCATTACGGGGCTATTATGAAAACAAAAAATAAGATTTTCTGAGCAAACCTCGGTGCGGCAGCTTCATGCAAGTATCGCGAGACATGCATGAAGAGTATGCTATACATTAGAAGTAGGTTATTAAATCAAATTAGGATTGGAAAACTACAACTCATTCATACGTTTATGCCAATAATTTTTAACAAAAATTATTTATTCCACAGTTCTCATTATTCATCAGCTGATAGATAAATTCTATGTAGAAAAAAGATGGAAAAATGGCTACGCAGAATATTGCTACCCGTGGAGAGAGAGAGAGCATGGGGGAATGCATTTCTCCGCGGAAAAATATGGCAAATCCAGACGAAAAAGTGCACGGTAACAAACAATTCAAGTTGAATATAGAATGAACTAAATTAAAATTTCAGTAAACAGACACATTACCGAAGTACGATCATAATTTAGGAATTAGAAGATTATATATTCACATGAATGACGGGAAACTCGAGGGGGAGCTCCTGAGCGATCTAGAATAAGAGGGTGAAGTAACTCACTGAAGAGGCCTCAGAAAGTAATGGTCTATCCTGTGTGAGGAGCCAGATGGGGATGTGTGTTGTGCGAGCTGTGCAGTGAACTCCTTCACGATGTAACTATACGTAACATATGTATATGGAAGGGGAGATCCGTGATGAACTGTGTGAACGTGCCTTGCCTAATTGGAATGAATTTTTGTCATGAAACTTGTGCAAATATGCTTCTTTCACACTATTCGCTTCGGAACACGTTACAGTAACAATTAGAGATCATGTGGAAGCCGTCTTATATCAAATTCGATTTTCGGCACCTTTTGTTAAAAGCTTTCAATTGTGATATCAGTTTTCACGTGTAACTAATTGTTTAATGTCGTAAAATGAGTCTCTTACCTTCTTGGGAAATTTAATTCCTTTCAAAAGAAGCACACAGTGAATTAGAAAATTAAAGGCAGTCAGATTCTGTCCAAAAATTCTTTCCAAATGTTATCGAGGGAAAGTCACTTTTATATATGACTGTTTAAGTACGACAAGAATTACATATATCCGGTAAATATAAGCTGAGTTATGAATTTATTCACGTACGATAAATAAAATGCAGTGGGTCGAATTATGATGAATAGTGCATGACACTGAAATTTTGTCCTGGGCAGGGCGGGAGCCACATCTGTGTGTGCGCGCAGGAAGATGACGTTGCAAATGCATCTCACAAGGAGAGCAGTTTGTTTCTCCAATGCAAACTAGTGACGACAGCTGCGGCACCCGAGGCTCAGTTGCAATGAGGGCATTTCATTTCCTCACACCGTCAGCGTTCCTGACCATTGCAACTTCACGGGATGTCACTCCGTACACTTACATCGCATCAAGATTTAAATGCCGCTTGAGCCCTTCACTGCAAGGACTATACTTATCCAGCACGTGAAACATACCCATGAACAATATCATATTTTTGGTAATCACGAGAGCGCCACACTGCCTATGAGAAATTGGAATATGACTGACTACAGCAGTCAACTAGGTCGGCATCCAAACCACCTGCATCCTTGACAGGAGTGAAGATCTTCCTACGACATGAACTGGTATTCTCCGGACTTAGTGGAGTTGTGAGCGAAACAGGAAGGCAACAGCAGAAATTCCTTAAGTGTGGTGTTGTAAATGCGAAATTTACGTTTTTTAAGGGTTAGTTTGCAGTGATGTCTCAAGTGTAATTAATGCGGTACTGAGATAGCCATTCCACACATGGAAATGGTGTCAATTTGGTGATCCAACGAGAAAATTCGCGGGCAATTTAGCGCTCAACCATTGAAATTCTTTCGGTAAGGATGAGCCGAGTTCTTTTTTTCAGCGTTTTTGTGCATTTCTCTTTTGCAGCTCTTCCCTTGTGTAATGCATATCAAGTTCGTGTGATGAATTTGGCATTCAAAGTTCAGGTGCATCACGCGTCATCCTTATGCGTCTTGTTTTCATATTTTTGTTTTTGCTCATTCATATTGTGTTGTGCCCACATACTTTACAATGGGCTTATCTCATTGAAGTCACAGTGGATTGCATACTTTTGATGCATACACGCGTGCAGTTATGCCACCATGCATAACTCAGGTGCTTACTTTAAATCAAAGAATCGAATCTCTCAGTTTGTCAATATTGTCCTGAAGCAGGGAAAACTTGTGCAGCGTAGGACTTCCTCTCTATTTCTTATTTCCCGCTTCCTTTAACTCTTACTTCTCTCATTCTTCTAATTTCTTCTCATTTCTCTTTCGAGGACTTCAAGCCCCCCTTCAATACCTGATTCTCTTCCACCGTGAGGAGGGTCGCTCTTTCCAGACATCGTGACAAATGCTGTGGGCAAAGTCGCTCTCGTGGGCCGCCGGACTTCTAAGCAATTTACGTTGTCACAAAGTCAGTCGTGCAGGTTCTTCTATTGACTTAGCAACAGTGTGTGCTATTTTTGTCACAAAATTCATCAAATGTTATTCAAAAACAAATCAAGTTTGAGAATTTGTATTCCAAACCATCAGTTGGGTACACAAGTCGGCGGCAGAACTTTACTGGCTCTTTCGCAACAGCGAAGTATTTTTTTCTTTAATTTGCCACCCTCTCCAGAAAGAAAAGGAATCTTTTATCTTGCACGTGTGGTCTCTAGCAACACTGCTGAATTGATGCACCAGCTGTTAATGCGTTTTTTTATCATTTCTATCTCAAGAAAATAGTTTTCTTCTCATAAGGTTAAGAACATACCTGACAAAAAAACTAGATTTTAAGTCACTCAGTCGTCAGCATTATCTCATTTTGAAACTGTAATTAAGTCTGGGGAGATATACTTCAACATCTTCGAAAATAATGGAAAACGTATGAATTTTGCAGCCAAATTTGTGTGCAAAGGTAACTTCAAGAAACGCAATCATGCAACCACCTCCCTTGAGAAAACTCGGCAGTACTCCAATTCCAGGAATATTCCACAATCATAAAGCATATCTCTTGTTTTTGTGTCCTTCCTCCCTCAGAGTAATGCAGACGTAAAATTTCTTCCACCCAATATTGGTAACAAAGAACTTAATCGGAGAATTTATATTTTAGTTAGCTCTCGTTCACCTGACCAGAGACAAAAAACTCGCTGTTCATGGAGCTCTGCTGCAGATAAGCTCTCCCAGCGTGCATGTGAATTTTGGCCGAATAACTGGGGGGTAATTTTTATCTGAAGAACTTAAGGTTCGCGTTAGATGATGTCTAACTCGGGGATCGACAGTAGTTTTCTTTTTCGAAATGCATTTTTCAGCGGTCTGAAAGCTTGCGGATTCCCTACAAGGCGAAGCTTTCCGACTGATCGAGCAGTGACTTTTGCACCGCTTCCTCCACTTCTCCTTTGTAATTTAGGAGAGCGAAAATCTCGCGAAGCATCTTTGAATAAATTAAAGAGATAATAGTCGTCAAGCTCGTCATCTGCACTGAAGTCAAGGGTGTTCTAACTCCTCAAAAGTAATTGGTTTTAATAGTCTGTTGAATAAATTAAAGAGATAATAGTCGTCAAGCTCGTCATCTGCACTGAAGTCAAGGGTGTTCTAACTCCTCAAAAGTAATTGGTTTTCATAGTCTGTTGGAAATGGAGGTCGACACGTGTTGTCACGCAATAAAAAGTCTTGCTACGACGATAGGCTCAGGTCTATCAATGAGAAAAGTCGGTTCACTGCATCATGTTTCTCGCTAAAAAGTTCGCCTGAGTGCAATGACAAATTCAATGACTTGTTAAACAGCAAACCGCACAATTTTTGACACACTGTCGTGCTTATACTGGCTGAGTGCGGCAGGGGACGCATTGCGTAAAATTGCACGTACCAATCTGCATTTAGGCGAACGTATTTCTACCTAACAGCGTCGTCCAATTGATATTGACTTCATTTGATGTTGATATGTTCACCGGTGAATGTATACGTTAACATTTGGAACAGGACTTGAAACTAGTACAAAATTGTAATGGTGCGAAAAAAATTTTCAGCATCGTTTCAACAAACGACACGAAGTTATGAATTCCCAACAAATTTTTTTGTCGAAATGCCCTCAGAAGCCATCACACGAAAAAAAACACTATATTAAAAAATGTAGTTACATAAAAACATTAAGACGATTTAATTTTAAATATTTAGGAACACAAACGTCCCAAATTTATTGACAAACCATACAAAGTAGTGAATAGCCATGTCAAGGGTTAAATAAATCATTGGGAGAGAAAATGAAAACTCATTATTTGACAATAAAAAATTAAACGTTTAAATTAAAAGATAAGAAAGGTTTTTTAATTTAATAAGATATTTTATCATACTCAAGGCACGATAGCTCAAAGCTTATGAATACTGTAAATACAGATGAAGGACACCTAGGTAGGGCAGTCTCCACTTACATTCACACTTGAGCTTGTAGGCTGATGCGACAGGCGTTGATACTGTTGAAAGTATATTGTGTGTAAATAAATAATTGCACATCAAAAACTTATGAGGCGATATTTCGGAAATTTTAAACTAAGTTTTCGCGCATTTATATTAACAAGTTTATAGCTACTACCCAGCTCCAGGACGTTGTTTTGTCTCATTTCAAGTATCTTAAATTTTCCAAAAGATTTCCATGAGTCAGAAACGAAAAATGGTGGCAGTACAACGCTAACAACATAACATTTTACTGTTTAGAGAAAATCAAAAAATTCCAGAACGCTTGTACTAAAAGTCAACGGACTACGTTTTAGAAATTCTTTAAAATGAAGTTAGGGATATCAAATTGGCTGAAATAATACAAAAGGTTTTGTAATACCTATAGCAGTGGGTGAATTAGCTGATAAAGATGAAGAAAAAATGTGCACTCATAGTTCGCTAAAAGTTAGGGGAAACAAAAGAGCTAAAACACTTCTCTCATCAGACGAAAATATCGACATAAATCCTTTTTAATGATGAAAAAGTTGGGGCCAACACAATTCATAAAATCATTCCACAACATGCACATTTGAAACATATTAAAAACATGTACATATACGCTGAAACATAATTCATTACTTGTTCCTGATACAATGTGGGAGAATAAATTTGGTAAATCGCTTATAAACCCCAAAACCAAAATTTCGTGAATATTCACTTAAATTTTTATATGCTAGATCGCCAAAAAAAGTTGCGTGGTTCAGAAATTTATTAGCAAGTGATTGGACCACTTTATTTTAATTCGAATAACAGCTTTGATTTTACCTGACATTGATTCTACAAGATTTCAGACCCTGTGTAACTCTATTTTTGGCCATAGTTGAAGTAACCTGTGCCCCAAAGCGGTCAATGTTGAAAGAAGGGGTCATGAGTCCCACAGGTTCCCTTCGAGCTCTTCTCATAAATTTTCAATAAAGCTCAAATCGATAGACTGTGGGGACCAGTCCACGAGTTCATATGCTCCCTCATTCGCAGTAAACTCATCTTAGACATTTCTAACCTTGGGATGGAAGTATTGTCATCATGAAAGATCCTGCAGCTCTTGATTCTACTTATGCGTTCGTTTCAAATGTCTGACCTTGGAATAACTTCGAATGATTTTTTTCTTTGAAGTTGAGATTCAAACGAGACGGTGTCGTATAACACAAAGGTCGAGTGTGAGTAGAATATTGTCATGCATTTTTAAGCCTAGTTTATCAGCAAAGAAACTGAAGAATCGAAAGAGAAAATTAAATTGTAATTTTTGTGCTAAAAAAAGTTTTATTGACGTAAAAGTAGACTTCAGAGGGATTGATGGACGCATCACAGGGCCCTGCAACACGAGTTACAGGAATGGCTCCATTTGAAACAGGCTTGTGGCACAAATCTTTCACCTTAAGCAGTTCCCGTCTAACTCTCACCTTCTCATCAGCAGCTTAATTCCACTCGCCTTTATACTCTCGCCCTGAGTGCCCGTATTCTTCAGAGTCAGTACAGCCGCTTTCTGTAATCATCCTGGCGCACTATAGCGGCGGGCTAAATGAGGATAGAGGGCTCTGGGTGCTTGACGTTATGCCGCTGTTGCTGCTTGGGTGTGGCCGCATTTCCAGAGACAGTGCTCTGTCTAGAGCTTTTGCATCTCCTGCGACGGTAGATCTCCCGCGATGGTGCGCTATGTCACAGGAGTTCTCAAACTTTTTTCAACCAAGGACCTCTTTCATTATAGAAAATAAGCTGAGGACCCCCTCATATGTGTTCCTCTCAGGGAAAAAATATACATATGCATCCACTGCTAAATTCGTTAAATGTTTCGGACCCCACTTTGAGAACCCCTGCAGTATATGAAGCTGGCTGCCGGTCGGAGGCCGGGCGACCGCCGTGTTGAACCAAGCTGACTCTGTAGCACCGGAGTCTGTTGGAGTGATTTGCTGACGAAGTGGGTTATAGTGGCCGTATATGGAGGTCCGCATTGGTAATGAAGTGTCAGCCCCTTGTCTGAGAATTCTCCCGTCAAAATCTAATATGGCTTCCCTTCAGTCTCCCTGACTGCACATTTTTGCAGGTCGGGTGTGACTTTGCTCTTGAATTAACGGCAACATCAACTTGCGAAAGTGATGAATTATTTACTGTTTTATATTCATCATTCATATCATAAAATTGCTTGGCTGAATTGCTATTTATCGCTGTACAGTCAGTTTCATGAAAACACATTCAACACATCGTTATTTTGCACTCACCATTCTGCCAAAATGTTAAATTCATATTTTCAAAGTAATAAAATTGACACCTGTGAAACTGTTGGTAAATTGATTTGAAACTATTTCAATCGTCCTATTCATTGCCTTCTTTATTCAAAGAATTCATACCACTGTGAGACTCGCGGCCAGCCTAAAGGGCCGTTTACACTAGGGGACATTTTGGCCGTGAGGCGCGACACGTGTATTCGAGGCTCACCACTGAGGCTCATATTTGTGTGTATGTATACGAAGTTCCCTATTCGCTATGATCGAATTCGTGAGGAGCGACACTCAAGAGCCTCGCAACTACCGTGGCGAATATGGAACTTCGGATACACACACAAATATGAGCCTCAGTGGTGAGCCTCGTACACACGTGTCGCGCCTCAAGGCCGAAATGTCCCCTAGTGTAAACGGCCCTTAAGGCCTACATTTATCCTCAGCCCAAGCCCGACCTACGTATCGTGCGCACCGGGGGGCCGTCGTAGACGCGCTGCTCATCGATACAAGTTCAGACTCTTCTCGCCCTGCGGAGGACGATCAGGCTACTTTGACTCATGAGTCTCACTTTCTTCCCCTAGTATTAATTAAATTGAATGAAAACTGGTTTTGAAAGATAATACAACATGAGTTCAATGTTAATTTTACAACTTCATTTAACTATATTTATATAGACAAAAAAGAAAGAAAGAAAAACAATTTAGTTTCAATGATAATATACACACATTTGAATCGTGATATCCAAATTAATAGTCGGAGTTAATGATTGAATGAAAAGCATGGAAAAATGCATTCCCTTGGGTGCGATATTTAGGTTTGATAATGCATGTAAATAGAAGTTGAAAAGGAAACATAATCTCAGTGATACCAGTGACGAACACACTCGTATTAATGCGAACTAGACATTGAAAAACTATCTTAGAAATTTGCGATATCAGGAATTAACGTAGAAAGTAAAATGGGTGGATTTAAATAATTCTGCGTCAAAAGCTATGGGGTCCATTTCGGAACTCTCTTTTCACTCCTACGTATCAAGTAGTATATGAATTAACGAACTCGGAGAAAACATGATATTTTACTACAGCACAATTTTAAATTTCCTACGCTAATAATACTGGCACAAAGAGTTCACCGGAGTCACAATCATGAGAGAAATTGTTGTACAATGCTCATCAAAACATTTGCAACATTATTGGAGCAATACGGGAAATTAACTGCCAAAATAAGGCTGTCATAATATACTCACGAGCGCAAGAAACGACAAATTGTCACACAAGGCTAACAAGTACATTTTAGGGCATGAATAAAAAAATGTAACACTAACATCCCATGAAGTTAAAACCTGAGATGAAATTACATCGCATTTTAAAATGTTTTAATATAAAGTCCTTTGTTGAGAAACGTATATGGATGCTATGATAGCCCATGTCAATGCTTTTACAAAAGACTGAGAAAAGCATAAAAATGTATCTATGTATAGATCAATTTATTACTATGGAAAAAAGGTTGTATATTGTTGAAACAGATACGTGACGATATGATTCATAAGTAATCCGAATTTAGTTGAAATACCGCATGAAACAAGCATTCGAAACAAAGGATCAACATACATTGATGACATTTCAACTTCTTCTTCAAGTTGAACATCAAAATTTCGCGCCAAAGTTCGTATTTAAACTCGGTAAATTAAGCTGAAGGAAGAGTTCTTACTAAACCATTGACCTGAAAGATAAAGTTTCATTCCATCGTCGTCAGAGCTAAGCCAACTCCAATGATTCGCTTTCAGTGAAGTTTTGTTCTGACCAGTAGGAAGTGCAGAAGTAGTCCTGGTAATGTGGCGTCAGACGTTCTTAAAATTGTATGTAACAGAGTGTTCCTGTGATCTGCTTGACTAGGTGTTAAAAATTGAGTCCGCTGAAATGTTTTCACACACTTTCATTTGGAAAGAGAATTTCGGACGAAATTCATTTCGAAAGTGAAATTGAACGTGAAATCATGTTTGTTTATAACTCTATTCGCCAGCGTTGGTAGTCACTATATGTTCAGCACAATTCAGCAAAACCCAAATGATATTTCCCGGGGATACTGACATTTTGTTAGATGGGATTATGCGATCTCAATGAACAGTTACGGTGGAGTGCTCGATGAACGGTACAAACTAAAAGTTTCAGAACAAACCTAACCTACTTTGTTTTGGTTTCCAGCATTAATAAAGCTTCAACTTGTCCTTCTTTCGAATGGCTGTTTTTTTAAGTTTGGTCTTACTATTAAGCTAACTGAAGGACAACCTTAGCCGAATGAAAGGTCTAATTTTGAGCGTTCCCATTTTATCCCACCGTTAGAGGCTGTTCGATATTTTTTGGAAAATGTTTGCCTCTGCAGTCCAGCTTCATTGACGGTCGCAGACTCGCTCCTATATTCTTTGTGCTTTGCACGTTAGATTTTTAAAATATGCATTTCGAAAGCTTTGTATTTACTGGGGGAAAACTGTTACCAGAACCTTATTACATATAAGTGAGCTAGGCTTATTATCTCCTCGAATGACTGAGTTGGAAGAAATTTAGGCTTTTATTCACTCGCTCAGAAGGTCGGCAGTTTTCTCGGTAAATATTGATTTTAGGCCTTTCACGGAAATTAAAAATTCCATTTCAAAGAATCACCAAAGGAATACATTTAAAAACGTTTTACATGAATGACATTCTGCTCGCTGATGCGTTATTTTTGAGTTATTTAACTTTGAAGTTATAGGAACTGCGCTCATGAATGGCTTTCCCGCGCAAAAAGAGAGGTTGTTCCAACAACGCCGGAGCAAGGGAAAGTTATTGTTTTTGCAATATATGGCGTAATTTAATATTTGCTAATCCCGCGGAGCCTGCAGAGCCTGAGCCCACTTCTAGGATGTTTTATTTAATAACACAATAAAGGTTTTCACCCAAAAAATATTAGCGGGACTGGAATTGTGAAGACTTGAATCGATATGCACTCGACAGGTTTCAATTTGGCGGCGACCGTTGAACACTAGCGAAACCATAGGAGTAAATACCGTAGATTTAATATCAGAATATTTTTATAAAACAATACTTTTGGGTGATAACATTTATTGTGTTATTAACTAAAACATCCTAGAAGTGGGTTCAGGCTCCGCGGGATCGGCAAAAAATAAATTACGAAGTACCCAAACGTTCTCTGACAGCTCCCGCTCAAGCGCAAACTTACTGGAACTGCTATGGAAAACGAAAATTTCAAAGTTGAATAACTCCAAAATAACGCATCAGCGAGCAGAGTGTCATTCATGTAAAACGTTTTTAAATGTATTCCTTCGGTGATTCTTTGGAACGGAATTTTTAATTTCCGTGAAAGGCCTAAAATCAATATTGATCAAAATTAAATTCTGAACACATTTTCTCCTACACAAATTTTCGATTTTCGCAATGGAAAAAAATTACTGTGCTAATATAAGGAAAAACTACTATACTTGCTCAAAACTTTTCCCACTCAACAATTTTTATGTAGAAGCGCGATTGTGGTCTCATTCGACGCGGAAGGGCTGTAGGAACCTGACAACGAAAGAGTTTTTTGAATTTCGAACTTAAAAAAAGTTATTGAAACAATGTCCAACAATTGCGATTTTCTATTGCAAAGATCGAAAATTTTCACAGAAGCAAATGTGTTCAGAATTGAATTTTACGTATCTGTATTCATTTTCGTTCACCTAGGTGCCATGTAAATCCGTAAGCTGAGAATTGAAAAGAATCTAGGATTTACCTGGGGCAGAAATATTTGGATAAATGTAGCAATAAATTTTTTTCTAATTCGAAATTCAAAAAAATCCTTCGTTAAGAGGTTTCTACAGTCCTTCCGCGTCGACTGAGACTACAATCGCGCTTCTACTTGAAAAATTGTAGAGTGGGAAAAGTTTTGCGCAAGTACATATATTTTTTTATGTTCGCACAATAACTTTTTTCAATTGCAAAAATCGAAAAATTTTATAGGTGAAAATGTGTTCAGAATTCAATTTTACATGTCTATTTATTTTCGTTACTGTAGATGCAATAGAAACGTGAGCAGTGAAATTTGAAAAATTTGGTAAAAAGGTAAAAACAGGGTAATAAGATCCCCTTAAGGTAGGCTATTTTAGGTTGATTTATGTTATTTTAGATTAGTTTATTTAACCAACCTAACATAACCTAACCACACCCAGTGTTACGTCAATACCGTATTACAGCATATTTACGTGTCCGCTCCTTCATTTTTAGGTATATGCGACGTTCCTATAACTTCAAAGTTGAATAATTCAAAAATTATGCATCAGCGAGCAGAATGTCAGTCATGTAAAACATTTTTAAATGTGTTCTTTTAGTGATTCTTTGGAACAGAACTTTTAATTTCCGTGAGCGCATTAAACTGCATTTTAACCATAAAATTTTACCACCGGCCTGTAGAGTGTTTATGGTTAGCTGAACTCCATTAACATATAAGCTTATTTTCATGAACTAAATCGAGAATTCAATCTTGGCAAAATATTTTGGTTGTAATTGCGGTGGTTATTTAGCCCTAAAATATTAAGAAGAGGACGAATTAAATACAATCGCGTAATGAACAAAGGAGGCCACACTTACCCACGTTTTTTTCACATCACCAGAGTAGCTGCTTGTCCTGGTGAATAAATGTTGCGTGCAGTTGTGAGATACGAACCCAGGGGCTCTCTCACCCGAAGTGTACCGCTCTCCCCGTGCGTCACTGAGAAGAACATCGATTGTAGGCCTCATTTATTGGTGCCGGCGACGCCTTTGAAATTGTTCACCGAGATCTAAGGTAATCGAGTGATCAGTTCTAGGCCGTGTGAGCTATCATGTCAATCGTGCAAAGATCTGCAAGGCAAATACGAAGTGAAATGACGAGTTTTTGTACTGTTGAGCACGTGTAAAGGTGGTTGCAAACGTAATTATTTTAATTAAGATTCTTTGATCGCCGTGGAAGCAGAATATGACTGCGACGATATTCAAGGAAAAGGCTGATGCCTGAAGATGTTTCATCAATTTATCGGAGTGCAGCTTATACATGCTGCTACAATTCTACACGCAGGAGAGAAAAACTTCAGTGAGAGACGAACTCGACACGAAGACTTAAATTTGCTGTTGTAGTACGGTCGATAATACTTTTAAAGTGCAGACGAGCGTACTTTACCTATTCTCGGGTCCGTCAGAGGGGCGCAACCATCGTTTCCATTGGGAATTAGCGCTTCCAGAGGAAGAGCTACGAGCTCCCCAGCAGAAAGTTATGTAGGGCTTACCTTTGGTTGGGCAGCCCTATGTTGAAATAGGCTATAGTTTCGTTATGGGTCATCTTTGTCGATTCACTACAGTTTCTTCAACTCCCTATTGCTTTCTTCTTTCAAACCGTTATCTCGCTGTTACTCTGCGGAGGGTGTGCCACACCTTATGCATAGATTCCTCGTTCCAATAATACCATTCTGAATGGTGCCTTGTTTCTTCCTCTACTGAGAACACATTTAAAGTGGATAAGGAGGCATGAAGTAACTTAGTATAGTTCATTCTGTGGGTTTAAATACGGAACAACTTCTGATTCTGAGTTGAATTGATGCGAATAAATGAAAGCTCGAAGAAAGCAGACAAAGAATCACTGCAGTTTTAGCGCTCCTCGACAATAGCATCATGCCTGCGATCCAGAACCTCAAGAACATCATGCCTCGATCCAGAACATCAAGAACACCATGCCTTGATCGAGAACATCAAGAACACCATGCCATGATCGAGAACATCAAGAACACCATGCCATGATCGAGAACATCAAGAACACCATGCCATGATCTAGAACATCAAGAACACCATGCCTTGATCGAGAACATCAAGAACACCATGCCTTGATCGAGAACATCAAGAACACCATGCCTTGATCGAGAACATCAAGAACACCATGCCTTGCTCTAGAACATCAAGACCGCCATGCCTTGCTCTAGAACATCAAGAACACCATGCTTTGCTCTAGAACATCAAGAACACCATGCCTTGATCCAGAACATCAAGAACATGAAGAGCATCATGCCTCGATCTAGTTCAGAAGACGGCAGGCGCAGCAGAGGGTGCGCGGAGTTCGCTGAGCAAATCTCTCCGCAGGCTGGCAGTCGGAGGAGCGGTCGTCCCTCAGCGACGGGTAAGTACCGAACTCTTGCATGCTGATTTTGTCTAATGTTGTAGTTTACAATATCTCATGCGATCTACACGTATTGATGGAGCGAATATTTACAGAGTTACATTTTCTTCTTGAAATGCATTTCCACTGAAAAAAGTTAAATTTAATTGTTCTGCAGTGAAAATAATTAGCCATTTCATGCTCTTAAAACTTTGACTGCGACGTGAGCCAAATTTGGTCACTGAGGGCGTTTTCATTATGCTGCTGATAAACCAGTTGTCGCATTCAATTTAAAAATAATACTTAATCAAAACTAAATGAAAACATCCATTTAGTGTTTGGTATTTTCAGCATTGCTTACCACAATCTATTTTAAATTTGAATTGAAAATCAAACTTCAGTTTTACCTGCCGCAGTCAAATTGTTAAGTGGATGCGAAGTCTTGACAAGTTTTACGCAGTGGCACCGTATGCGTCGCAGCAGCGAGTGAACGTTTTGCTAAAGCTGGGAATGTTTTGCTCCACCCACCTGCCTTTGCTTTAGCTTGTGTGCAGCTTACTTATTCGGTGAGCACTGCCTGTACCATACACTATAGAATGTGGTTATAGGAACGAGTGGCCCAGCCTCGGGTGGCTACCCAACTTGAGCCGTCACTATAATCAAGCACAGGCATCTGACATGAGTGCGAAGTTGACAATCGTTTCGTGCACCAACTCCAATGCGTTCGCTTTGACAATAGACGGTCTTTTAGATCAATATATCGATGTCCATTAATGCTTGTGTAAATTGAATGCAAATTTCTCTCTTGACAATGCTACTCGTGTCTGCAGAGCTGCCTGAATTGCTGGTGATCGAAGCTGCAATTTCTCTTTGTTCGGAATTTAACACGGTAACAGCGACTGCGGAGATACGATATAGCTACATGTATGTAGTTGTGTACCATGTGTGGAACACACTGAGGTTGTGTTTTCTTTGATGCCATCATCGCTTATTTACATCTGATATTTTCTTATAACCTGAGCGTCGTTGTTCTTGTCATCATTGCTTCTTATTTTCGCAATTTTAAACTTCCTTAAATTGAAAGCTTCTTATAGGTTTGTCTTATGTATTGCACTTTTCACTCTCTTGCTCTAATGTATTTTTCCTTGACGCTTTTTTGTTGCTATTTTAACGTTAAGATCAACATAGATTGCGTTAATTCTTGTCAATAGTTCAGATGTACGTGCAATGCTCAGAACACTTGAGATTCTCAGTTGAGCGTTGGTCCGGATTGTAAGTATATTCCCTCGCTTCAACCTCAGTAATTTGATGTAGAAATTTTCTACGTGTTATTTCTACTTTTGGAACAGCCGATCTCTTGAAATAATCTTAAATACTGACACTGTGGGTTAAAAACCGTTAGGTTTGCACAGATATTAGTCTAAGTGTTGGAGGTGTTGTAGGTTTTCTGTGTTCTACATTGCTAATTATGCAACCTTTCCTAAACGCGTTTATATAATTGTGCACTATTATTTCTTTGTCATCGACTCCTGTTGGATTGAGCCCCTGTTCGACATGGGGGAATCCACTGGTAAGTACGTTCATCCTGTCAGTTGTCATGTTGAATTTTTGGAATGACATTGTAACACCGAAAATTCACATACTAAATTTGACCTCATGTAATTTTTTGATGTTTGTCAATATTTATCACTAAATTAGCAAATTTTTCGCCACCAACCGCGACTAATGTGAAAATTGTTTTCAATTCTAGTAAACTTAGAGGATTACTTTTTAATGCCTAGGTAACCTAACTTTTCAGATTATGCCTTCATATAGCGATTACCATTGGTGTTGAACGTACATCTGTTTTTTTACTCGAAATAACGCAAGCGGTGGCGGGCAAATTGCAAGGACAATCCATACTAAATATTCGCTTCTATTTATCATCTCAAGGTCGCATTTGCTGCGGCTAGCGAATCTTAAATTAAACAATCTAACAATAGTAATTACATGAACACCTTGCTATCTCTTCAGTGCGTTTGGAGCTCTCAACTCGAAGGGGTAAATTGCTGAACGAGTTTCACATGAGCATATCAAATGAGAGAAATCCAAAATGTAGGCCCCGTACTGTCACCACAATGCATGTTGAAATCGAAATGTTGAGTACAAGTTCCCCTGTGAGTGCGATGCTACTTGGCACTTTGCCCAATAGTTGGAGCAAATGAGTAATATCTTGAAGATCTGCTATATCATCTGCAGAGGTAATTGAAGATGGGAGACCAGAATTATTACTAGCGAGTACGAGCCTCTATTGCTGTAGCGATGTTGCCGTGGCAGGACGCCCTAACGTGCGCGCCACACGAAGGAAGTGCTGCGTACACTCCCTCGAATGCTAACTGGCTCGGAGTTCCTGTGGCTCAGTGTAATTCACGCGTCGTATGTGAGCGTTAAAAACACGTGTCCTATCGGTGTTTCAAGAAAGAGCCAAGGCACAAACAATGCGAAAATATGTCTATGCTACCAACATTATGATTTTTTTTTAAATATTCCATCGAGGGACTTGTAATAGATGTTAATATACGGTAAGAGAAAGGGTAAAATATCTTCGAAGATGGTGTTTGGAGTTCAAAGAGGAGAAAGGAGAGGAGTGGGAGAAGCGCAGCCAACAGATCGAACGAGCTAGACAAGAGTTTCTCGGAATATTTCCGGAGGCTTAGATATCCATGTTCTAGGCTTAGTGATAACGCTTTTTTTGTGCAGGGGTCGCGGTTCCTTTTAAAAAGAGCAGTCACACTGCCCGGAAACAACTCATTATTACGGTAGCGCTATTTACGTTTGAAGCAGAAGTGTACAATTATTGTATGTATGGGAGTTGGCGCTCCCGTGCGTATGTTTGACGTCCCGAGCTAAAGGTTTGGTAAGCCTTCTTTTTGTTGAAATAGAATAGATTTTTTTTTGGTTAGGGATAATCTTTTTTTCGGTGACCTTCTGTCCTGTTTTTCAGTACTTTTACTTTCTTCTTCAACTTATTTCTTGTTTCATGAAATTCTTTTTCAACTTACTGTCTCTATGCACCTTGTGCATAGATTCCGTGTTCCCTTAAATTCAGATTAAATAGTGCCTTCCTCCTCCCTCTCTTTGCAGCAATTTGTTGTGGTTAGGGAGGCATGCACTAACATCTAATCTATTCTGTCTCAATTGTGACAATCATGATACTGGTAGCTATTGAGAATTGGAGTCCACGCGCGGATGAATTTAGTCGGAAATTCCTACGGTTTACCCAGAATAATCCACGAATGTTACTGTTCAAGGCCGCCAAGATAGAGAGATCGACCACGCATTTCAGTGTAACCTCAGTATTATTTTGGCCGAAGCTCGGTCACGGAGACGGAAATTCAGACATGTTAGACAGGGATAATCGCATAGGTAATCATGGGACTTGAATCCGCCTTGACGAAGGCAATAGCATGCGGCACGGTGCAGTGGCTCGCTATAGGTCGCAATAGCATGTCATTGGGCACACTAAGGCCTAATTGAGCGCAATGCTGGCGTTACAATTGGGTAATAGCAAGTCTCGCTGAGATTATGAGAAAACAATCTTAGTATGCTCTGTATCGGGACTTTGTATATCATGAATACATAGGGCTAGCTTACTGCACATCTTTCTTTGTTGGTCCATGAAAATGCCAAGGAAACAACCAAGGTGAGTTCATGATTTCACTCGATGTGAGAACGCGGGATACCGTAAACAACACGAGATCAATCTTGCAGTTTTGTTCTTTTATTGTTTTCGGTTTTCCGCATTTTAACATTTATGTCAAGGGAAACGCGTCTGGTAAATTCCGTAAACAATGTCCTTATCACAGAATTTGGTGCAGCGAAATAACACCTAATTAGGAATAAATTGAGTTTTTCCAAAAAAAAAAAGAAAACACGTTGTTCACATTGGGGTATTTGGTGTAGAGGAATTAAACTTAATGAGCATAATTTGGAAAGTGAGTTTCATCGTAGAATTTTGCATGAAGATATTACTTATTCTGGTTTCTTATTTTTAGCATGTTAAAAGAAATCTCGTAAGAAAGCAAGTTATGCATCACCTGTGAATAATTTTAGACCTGCTGTATGGCCGTAAACATCTCTAACATCAGTAATGAAAACGTACAAAAATTTCGTTATTGAAATGTTGAGGTATGCAAGTGTAGCTGAAGTTTGAGACAATATGAAGGGAAATTGTTCATGGCATTGAGTCTGGTCATGTTGAGTTCGTAAAGGAGCCTATACAGAACATCTGAGGATACCTGCTAAAGATATAGCGAAAATGCTACATACGTTCGAAATTGCTGGCCGCTACGTGCTCAGTGCTCTAACGCATTATTGATAGGTCATGCTTTCGCAGGTTTTCCCAATGATTACCGAACTAACGTTCCTGTAACTTGCCCAGATCGAGCTGAGAGTTACGTTAGCATTTTTTTTGTCTGAAATAGAATGTGTTTTTTTTTATAAAAAAAAATTTTCGGCTTCACTGCTGTTTGCTTTTTAAGCACCTATGACTTCCTTCTTCAACGTTTAACATGATTCGTAAGCTTCCTTCTCAACTTGCTGTTTCTACGCGCAGGAGATCATGTGCGTGAACGCATCTTGTTTATCAATTATCCGTTCCCTCAATTCTATACTAAATTGTGCCTGCATCTTTCCTCTCGATAAAACATCTTTCTTTGTGGTCAGGGAGAATTAAATTAACAGCTAATCTAAAATATCCCTACCACCTTTTAGTCCATCGCAATGTCGCAAAAATATGTGTCCAGACATCGCTCAGTGGGAGAGTTTTTTTGTGGAACGAAGAAGAGATCACTCACGTAAATGTTATCGTGATGCTTGCATCGACCCTTTATTTCTTGTGACCCCACTGGAGCTTAATAGCTGCCGAGCAGACACGGTCGCTCGCTGTATAATGGTCGCTCGGACCGCCTTATTGCCGCTCCTCTGACTTCAGGGAAAATACAGGCGCGGATGGAATGCTCAGGTGCTTTACGTATCCTGGAATCGCTTACCCAGCATATGTGGTCATGCAAATATTTAAGGGCCGCGTTGTGGTGTACAAAACGGTACATTTTTTCATCTAAGTAGCAGTTATTTTAATAAACTCTTCACCGCCGCTGTTGCATTCGTTCAAATCCACAACTGCATCTGAGCACTGTTCCTGTACCAGATGCTCTGTTTTTGAGACGCCTCAAAAGCACATTTGGCTGCTGGAATGCACAGGGTATGTCATCGTAAAATTAAATGAAGTTTACGCTCATGCTTTTGTTTAGAGACACGCAGGAATAGACTTGTCTTCGTGATGTGTGTCGATACAACGATCATATAAAAAGACGTTACGGAGGATTTGCTAAAAAGTGAAGAAAAGGATATCAATAACCCAAAATAACTAACAGTTGTAACTCGGACTTGTAACTTGCACCCCTCAGGAGATACGACCATTGTATGTATGTGTGGGAATTAACGCTCCCTAAGGGAAAATGGGGGATCCCAAACTGATGGTTAGCTGGGCCTTAGCTCTGTTGAAATGCAGCAGGTTTTTGTTTCGCTACGGACTATATATTTTCGGTTCACTGCTCTCCTTTTTCTCAGCACCTATTACTTTCTTCTTCAATTTCTATCCTGTTGCTTAAACTTCCTTCTAGACTTGCTGTTTGTATGCGCAGGGTGGGAAGACACTCCTTTCACACAAATTCTCAATTTACTTGTTTACATTAAGTACTCCCGTCTCTTAAATTAGCTCACTTGAGATCGCCTTGAGATGCTAGGGAGTCTCAAACTAAAATATTCAAACAATGAAGCAACTTTCTGCTTTTGAGGCCCTTAGCAATGAAAACCAGAGTGGGTAATGTAGAATAGTTATTGGATAAATCACGAGTTATTGGCTAGTTTTACCGTATATGCCTCAAATTGCAAGCAGGAAACCGGAGACACTCTTGTAACCCTCTCATACGCCACGGGCGGAGGAGGTGTTGTTTTGATGTTTGGGTGAAATATTTGATTCTGATGTTGATAGAAGTGGAGCAAAATTTTGGCCCCTAGGCATTTGGGCTGAACGTGATGGCCTCTTTTCCAGTTATATTAGGGATTTAAAGCGCTCTTCTAGGGGGAATAGAAATCCTCAGCTCAAATTGAACTTCGTGTGCTGACAGCTGGTGTCTTTCTCCATCAGTGTGTCGGGTAGCTGACGCCTGCCTTGGTTTAACGCGCCCCGACTTGCAAACCCATTAATTGATCAGTCTAGGTTCAGTGTACAAAGTTTAAAATTAATTGTAAATCTTATAATATTGTTTGATGGGATGATTAAGTCGTTGAACTTCATAGGCAAGCCACTATATTCAAATGTGTCTATTGTAATAGCGTAAAGAAATAATGATCATGGCGTAACACTCTCGGTAAACAAATTGTTAGAAATTTTGTCATCAGCGTCTGAGAACAAATACGGACGGGAAATTAGTTGAGTTTTGTCTTCCACTTTTGTCCTTCTGTCTCTCTCATTGGAAATACCCCGTGAAACCGTATCTACGTGTTTTTGTTCGAAGTTCAATTTTTCTTCTCGTCTCTACTCGTCGTAGAGCAGTCTTTTGAGATGATTGCGCTTTTTTAGGCTGTCGTGTCATGCTGTGCGAAATGAGACGCCCAAATTTTGCGCCCCTGTCATGACACGTCATGTGAGAAATCTTCTGAGTTTCACCGTAAATAATGCCTTTTTCCAGCACAAATTGTGGTCAAGTTTCGAACGTTTTAATTCAACATTAATTATGGAAGTTCTACATGAAAAATTCAGTCCTGAGGCCGCGGTAACTTTAGGGGTTATATCAGGGTGAGGAGGTGCAGGAGCGCCACCATTTTCGCAAGCAGCGACCATCAGGAGCTCATGATGGCCTGCCTCTATGGAGCTGAAGTGACGAGCGGTCCGGCGTCGGGATTGCATTAAGCTTTTCTCGGATCTGGCCTCCGTTTAATTATACGAGGATTATATTGTAAGGTGATACCTCCGTATTTTATTTCTAAAGTCAGGAAATGTGTTTATTCTAGAGAGGCCCTCTTACATTCTTTCTTTCTTTTTGTGTGAAGGTGACTGCTTGTTTCATCTCGCAAAGACGTTTGTTTTGTTCAATTAACACTCTGATTAGGATGTGAGCTTCCGCTGAGGTGCCCCTCAGGGAGATACAACTATTGTATCTATGAGAATAAGCACTCCCAGAGGGAAAATATGAGGGCCCTTCTTTTTGTTTAATAAAAATGTTTTTGTTATGTTAAGGTCCATCTTTTTTCGATTCACTGCTGTCCTGTCTTTCTTTTTCAACTTTTATCTTGTTTCATGAACTTCTCTCTGCATAGATTCATCATTCCCTTATTTATCTCCATACCAAATGGTGCCTTCCTCTCTTTGTAACGCTCTTATTTTTAGCGGTTAGGGAGGCTTAAAATAACAAATAATCCAATCTAATGTCACTGGTGGGGTCTGAAGAAATTTTCATTATTCTGCAGTGCGACGACTAGTCAAACGCTCAATTTTCATGTATACTGTATCAAAACTTAAAGAAAGCACAATCTATTTTGTTAGTTATTTTCATTATTACTCCAATTGACCTTAATTTGAGTTCAATATTGAACTTCAGTGTCAACCACTGCAATCGAAGCGTTGAAGCATTTTCAAATCTTTTCTGCTCAGTAAAGATCTCACTTCGTAAATTTGCTACTTTTCAATTTCACCTAAACGAGTTGCGCACCTGAAATATTTCCAGCTGCTCTAGTATCATTTGGGCCACCAATTTTGAGCGCAAAGAAGCACTCTCGCCTATATTTTCACAATGGATAATTGACTCAAATTTACCTGTTGAATTGGTTATTGATTTAACAGGAGAAAATTCTTGTTCTTTCGAGGAGAAATGTTGCTTCACGAGCTGAGAGTTAAGTGCGACTTCTGTCGAGATAAAATAACTGTTTTTTTGTTACTGAGTCCTTTGTTTCTGTTCACTGCTGTTTTTGTGTTTCAGTACCTATTACTTTCTCCTTCAACTTTTATCTTCTTTTATAAACTTTTATCAACTTATTGTTTCTAAGCTCAGAGGATTTTGAATGGGAACAAATCTTGTGCATTGATTCACCGTTCCTTCAACTCCAAAAGAATTTTATGTTTATCCTTTTTTTTTTAGAACACCAGTGTTTTGGTTAGGGAGGCTTTAACTAACTAACTTGTAATCTGAACACATGTATAGATCTTTTTTCCTTAGTCTGGTTCTTTTAGTTTCAAATAAGAGTTGTTCGATAGAAATATTGTCAACTACTTGAGTATCATTTGTTTCACCAAGTTCGCGCGTGAAGAGACACGTTACCCTAATATTTCACCGAAAATAATTTCGTCACAGAAGCGACACACTTTGGTTCGCTGGCTATACACAAAACTGACACGATAACGTGTGTCAAAAACGTAAAGTATTAATTAAGGTATTGTGACATACTTTCGTGTGTTGTGCGCTGATACGACACACTTAAGTAGGCCAATCGTGATATATTTCACGAAAGTCGCTACTTTCTTTGCCAATTTTTCTATTTAGCGAAATTGTCCGAGTTCTTCACGTGTTAAATGTGAAGGAAATTACTCGATATTTTATTCAAACACCTGCCAATCGTTAAAATTCCATATCTCTGTCAGTCTATAGCAAGTGACATTTCGACGTGACAAACATCATCCTCAGGCTGAAAATATACAGAAAAATTTTACAGTCACATTGATCAAAACGCAAATATAATACTCAAGCTACATCAGACTTCATAAAGATGTTGAAAATCACAGCAAAAAAAAGACTGGAGAGAAAATTTGTACCACAGGAATCTGCAGTTACAAAATTAAGTAAATTAGGTATTTGCACAACGGTAGGTGTTCAATGGCGCAAGAGATGGGGACGAAATGAACGATTGAGCGGTTGCTTCTAACTTCTAAGCTGCGGTCCTATTAAAAAATTTTTAGGGCAAAAAAGGTATTTATGTTTCCGTAGAGGGCAGGATGAAGTTAATGGATAGGTTATGCTTCTTACTATTTGAATATGCTCTTTGTTTAACAACATAATATTTCTTTTAAAATATTGATCTTCATTTGAGGGCTTGCAGCTAAGGTCATTGTCAAGCTAGGATCAACATTGATGAAAAATAGAACCTTGATTTTTGTGAGCGGTTAATCTTTGTTTCAGAGCCATCCTAGTCATGCCAATGTAACATTTATCAAGAGACTCACATTCTTCTGTCACATTTGCACTGGTATATTATATTGGCTCTGCCTTGGTCATTAATCTTGGATGCAGAAATATTTTTACTACGAAGTCGCTGATTTTGCGATTTTTACATTACACATAGACTTTGATTGACGTATCCGGATCTGCTGGCTTAACAAAAGTTTAACGAGTTTTGGCATTGGTAAAACTTTTGTTAAGCCAGTCTGTGTGTATTTAAAAAAGTGATGCACTCAGATGTACGAAGAAATGACTGAATGACCTTTTGACATGCACAGTGTCAAAATTTCTTCAAGTGTTTGTCACAATGATTAATTTATTCGCTTTTACTCGTGAAACTTATTTTGATTTAGCCAGATAAAACTCTGTATATTTTCTTAGGACGTTCTCCTTTATTGCTCGCCAGAACTGATGCAATGACAAAAGATGTGCTGAAATTACTGGGTAAAATCAAGACCTGTGCTGAAATCCTTGCTCTTGCTGCTATAGCAAAATTTTCCCCGTGGACCTTCCTGCATAATATCGTCCTGGATTGTGTTAGGGCGGGCGGTGTGGCGCTCTGCAAATTTTCTAGTTTCGCTCATCTCATTTTGCGGACGATTTGGCCCGCCGTCCCCAAGGACTTATCCTTTACCAGGTTCAGGACGCTGCAGGACTGTATGGAGTTTAAATAATTATTTTAAACCAGGGGAAATTTCATTCCACTCGGTGGTTTTCGAAAATACTCACAAATTCTTGACGAATGTTTGCCATGAAGTGCACCCAATCCACCATAAATATGCAGTTGAGTTCATTTCACATTCAGCACTAATTTTTTCGGCAAAATTGACGCTTTCGATGTGAAATCCTGGGGGACAAACTCCTGCGCTCTGGATTCAGAACGTTGATCAAGAGCGCATATCATCAGATGGGAGCCCATGAAAAGCATCGAGCAGAAATGTCCAGGAATACTTTGAATTAACGAGGTTATGTAGCAAGGAGCGTTGCGTGTCTGCAATTATCGCATCGAAGCCTTTATTCTCACGTGCCTCGCTTTTAAGCATCGACTATGTTCTAATTGGCATTTTTGGGCCACTGCATTAGTGTCTTTTGTTTTCCTATTTGCTGGCGTTAATTTATTACTTGCTATAAACTTCAGTAGGCCTCTTTTTAAAGCGTCCAGAATTTGATTGTTTCGTGACTGTATTTGCAGCTCTTTCCGAGGGCTCTCGTGCGGGTTGTAAAACTGGTATAATTATTGAAACCAGCGAGACCCGTGGAATTTCCACAGCTTATTGTATTGAAATAATTGAACGTGTCATGGCTTGCATAATTTTCATATACTAGTGGAACAAATCTCAACTAAAACAGACCTTCTGACTTTAATTCTAATTAAACTGTAAATATAAACAATGAGCTACCAAAACTTGCATGAACACCATGTACATTAATACAATTAAACATTTTTCCCTCAGTTAACAGCACTTCAAACTTCTTTATACACAATATTTCTGGTTATAGTTTGTCCCCTTTTCTTACTCATTGTTTGGTAATCGGTATAACTTTAACGCATACATCTGAGAGTTGCGTTACTCTTGAAAATACCACATATAGTTACTCGCGGCTGAACACTGGTTCAGGTAGCAAAATTTCTTCATGGTTGAAAGTCTGTCATTGCACCGTGTTAATTGTCATAGCGTAAGCCAAACTTACAGGAAATTGGTTGCTCTCCAACTTAAAAGGAAGGTTTGGGTCGCTTGGTTCCCTCAAGGGGATACAGTCATTGTATCTATGGGATTTAGCGCTCCCAGGGGGAAGATGTGAGGGCCCGAGCTGAGAGTTAGGTAGGCCTTCTTTTTGTTGAAATAAAGATCTTTTGCTATGTTAAGGACCACCTTTTTCGGTTCACTGCTGTCCTGTTTTCAGCACCTACTACTTGCTTATTCAACTCTTATCTAGTTTCATGAACTTCTTTCCCAACTTACTGTTTCTATGCCTCTTCTGCATTGATTCATCATATCCTAATATCCATACTAAATGGTGCCTTCCTCTCATCGACACGCTCTTTTTGTAGCGGTTAGGAAGGCTTAAACTAACCTATAATCTAATCTTGGGTCGCTTGGTGACCGCTGAATGAAGAGGGGATTTAATCGAGCAGAAAAATGTGTATCTGTGCTAGAGTCATTCACGCAGGTATTTTTTCGTGTTGTAGCTTGAACTGTCTGAAAATATTTATAACTTATTTAAGTGCCGTAGCATTACTACGACCTTTATCATTGAGTTATCAAGTGTCACGGTCGTACTCAATAACCAACTATAATAGAGGGACGAGCAGAATTATTATTATCTAATGTAGATATCACCGATTTTGAAAAGAACCAATTGACTAGAAACTGATGTGGTGTTCTCCCCCAGGCTGCAACACGCTTCGGGCAGACTTTGAGATATCTTTTTCGTGACAG
>JACJUY010004675.1:8765-23611 GCA_014220935.1 Platorchestia sp. MABIK
AGTTCTTAGCGTTTCCTTTTTTTCTTTGGTCGGAGACCATAGACAGTTATACTGAAAAGTATAACATTTGGATCTTGAGTTCCCGAGCTGAGAGTTTGGTAGGCCTTCTTTTTTTTAAATAAAATGTTTTTTTATGTCCATTGCTGTCCTGTTTTTCAGCACCTTCTACTTACTTCTTCGACTTTGATCTTGTTTTAGAAGCTTCGTTCTCATTTTACTGTTTCTATGCCCGTTTTGCATAGATTCCGCGTTCCCTTAACTCCATACTAAATGGTGCCTTCTTTTCTTTTTGGATCGCATTTGTTGCGGATAGGGAGGCTTAAACTAACTAATAATCTACTCGTAAATTTACATTGATATCGCATTGGAAATTATCTGGGGAATGAAAAGTGTAGCTGCGTGATTGAAGTTCTTATCGTGGATGTATTCGAGTGTTTGGATCTTGCCACTCTCCCCTCAGAGTAATGCGACTATTTCTTGTGTGGCAATTAGCTCTCCCAGGCATGAGATGCGAAGTCCCGACCTGAAAGTTACGCTGAGCTTTTTGTTTTGTGACTGAACATTTATTTTCAGTTGACTGCTGTTTCTTCAGCACCATTACTTTCTTCTTCAGCTATTTTGTTTGTAGAAATTGAAGTTATTCATCAGGAATATCATTTTTCGTCCCACTGCACCGAGAAATTTACGAATATAAGAATTATCTACGAGGTTATTCGACGAAATATTTCTGAATATTGAACTACGCTAATGAATTTTATAGGTTTTGTGTGAAAAAAGATTATTGATATAAAATTGATTATTTGAACCCACATTAATTACTACACCCGAAGGCTGATTTTGTAATACATCAGGTACCGAAAATTACTGTATTGTGATTTACTAAGACGGCCTTCATTGTGCACGTACGTACGGCATAACTTTGTTGGGCTCTGCTCCCAGCGAGTGTGTGCAGCCCGACAACGCAGCCAATGGGAACATTTAGTGTGTGCACATCAGCGCGCTATCTCGGCCAGCAGCAGATAGGTTGCAGCGCGTTCGGACAGAGCGGACGGTGTCTCCGGCGCCTTATCTTCGTGTTCTGCTCCTGTCCTAAGTTTGCTCAGTTGTGCAAGAGCTGCGCTTGGGCAAGGTTACACCCAACAGTATTCTAAGCTCATAGGTCAGTGTTGTTCGCTAATTTAAACTAACATCTAATCTAATCTTCCCTCGGGTAAATCGGTCTGACAGTGACTTTGAAACCGCATTTTACAATCCTTAAGTAGTTTCTAGTAAGAAATCAAGGAATTACCTACATTTTTATTGTTCGAAATTTTTGTCAAAAACGTAAGGTTAATAAAGCCTTTAGGTATTTTTTCACCTTTTCACTCAATGTTTCCATAAGCGCTGAAAATTTTTTGACAACTTCAATGCTCGGTTGTACATCAGGAAAACTAATTATTTTGCCAGAAATTAATTTAAAATTTCCATAAAATTGTTACGATGTTATTTTTAAAATGTCCAAACCAGCAAGTTGAATTTAGAGTTTCTCTGAGGGCGAATCAGTCTAAGATTATCTTGAAAACATCGTTTTCCAATTCTCAAGTCATTTCTAGTGAGAAATCATTGAATTTCTAACATTTTTATTTCGCGAAATTTTTGAAAAAAGCGTAAGGGATATTTTAGGGATAAGCGTACCCTTACGATATTTTTTGACTTTTTTATTCATTGTTTCCAAAATCAATGAAACTTTTTGACAACTTCAATACTCCGTTGTACATCAGGAAAAACTACTCATTTTACCAGAAATTCTCATAAACATCTCAGACAATTTTAAATTCGATCCAAATCTGCAAGTTGAATTTTGGGTTTTCCTAGCATGAATATAGGTGAGAATGACTGTAAAACCTTGTGTTCCAAGTCATTTCTACTACGAGAAATCGTAGAACTTCTAACGTTTTGTTTTGCGAAATTTTTAACAAAAACGCACGAGTGTCATAGGTCTACGATTTTTTTCACTCTTCCACTCAAAGTTTCAAAACGCGCTGAACTTCTCTGACACCTTCAATACTCGCTTCAACATCTGGAAAAATAATTATTTTACTAGAAATTCTCATAAACTTCTCATAAAATTTGCCGTTACCGTCTGCTACCATGCATCTGACATTAGGCAGAAAGCTCTCTCAATATTTGGTGCCTTTTTTGTGGAACAATCTTCTCCATAGTATCAAAATCCCTCAAACATGAAGAGAATTTAATACTAAAATAGCTCGTTATCTTGCGTCTACACAATAATTGTAAGCTACAGTACGCGCTGGAAAAGTAATCATCAATTTCTTTCGTTAATTATCCTATATTCCATTACATTATACCACATATGCACCACATTTTTGTAGTATGGGTATGTAATGTGATTGCTTGTATGTGAATGTTTGTTTCGTATACGTACATATGTATGTGAATGTTTACGTTTCGTATACGTACATATATTCTTGTCCTAAAATGTTCTTGTTAGTCTTGTGTGACAATTTGTCGTTCCTTACACTCATTATATTGTGACATTAGGTAGTTTGACTTTTCGTATTGTCCCACCTATGTTGCAAATGTTATGGTTAGCATTGTACAACATTCCTTTTCATGTTTTTGACTCCGGTGAACTCTTTTGTGCTAGTATTATTAGGGTTGGAAGTATCATAAATTAGTGTTACACTTAAATATTTTATTCTCTCCTAGCTCATTATTTGGCATACTAGTTGATACGTAAAAATGAAAAATTGTCCCGAATTTCGACCTCATAGTCTTGGACGCAAAATAATATAAATTAGCCCATTTTACTTTTAACATCAATCCCTCAGATCACTAGTTCCTATGTTTGCATGCTCATATTTCAATTTGAGTGCGCACTGACGAGAATGTTTTCAACAACGCGTCGCCAGGGTAGTATTTTCTTAGGTACTTGTATTTAAATGCATTGTCAAAATCAAATCAACGCAACGAAGGAAACGCATTTTTTCGTACTTTTCTCTCAATTATTTCTGTTTGGACAATTGACATGGGGATTGTGATACTCATGTGTGAGTATCGACTGAGGATTTTGATGTTAAGATATTTTAGAAACCAAATGTTGAACATTCCATGTATCAACTTTATTGGAAATAAATTGTGGTACTTGTGGCTTATCTGTCACCATTTGTTCAGGGTAAAAGCTGCTTTTGGAGATAAAGTAAAAATGTAATGGTTTTATGAATATTTTATTAATGTTCTGGACAGTATGAATGGATTTTTCATATGAGAAGGTATCCTTGTTGATTTATATTTATTTCTAATGTAATTTATCTACTCTCCACATACATCTCTTATGAATCTCAGGGACCTTCCTCTTCAGTTCTTGGAAGGTCCCAGAGATTCATTTTGGCCTGAAACAAAGCAAAAATTAAAAAGAATAAAAATTTATAATAGTTTAACTAAGCTAACCTTAACATCAAAAGAAAACCATAAATTATAAGTGGTGACAGATAACCCACAAGTACTTGAGCTGGTTTTCATGTTGAAATAATTTTTTTGTGTTAAGGAACATCATTTCTCGTTTCTCTGCTGTCCTGGTTTTTCAGCACCTACTATTTTTTTCAACATTTCTCTTGTTTCATAAATTTTTTTCTCAACGTACTGTTTCAATGCACCTTGTGTATAGATTTTGCATTCCCTTATCTGCATACTAAATAGTGTTTTCATCCTTTCTTTGGAACGTCTTTGTTGCGGTTAGGGAGGCTTAAACTAACATCTAATCTTTGTAATAGTGCATAAAGGTGGTCTTAAAATTACCTTTTTCATTCAAAATGGCTCGACGTGTACTGCCTTGAGTTGATCTCGAATCAAGATTTCATGAGCCGTATCTGAAGCCATGTTTGAGGGCGTGAAGTTCCAATATGTCTAGATGAGTTTGGATGGCTGATAGTGGTCGATTGTCACAGGAAAAATTCGTAAGAATTTAATTACTCAATGATTATTAGTATATTGGGTTGCCAAATCTTGCGCTGCGTTGTAAACCATTGCATTTTTAACCATTGCATTGTAAACCATTGCGTGCGAATGCTGCAGTTGCTGAAACGTTCTCTCATTACTTCTAGCTTCCAGAAACGATTGGGAAGAAATCGTGCTGAAAATTAAGTTAATTGAACTGCAATAGTAACATTTTTTTCATCATTGTTCCATTTTGTGAGGAAATACGAGCACCTGCACATTTAGCTGCTTGATGAGTATGAGTGTGCCAAACCAAATTTCCATGCAAAATTGGCGCTGAAGTAAAATTTCCATTTTTATTTTACCAGATGCAAGAGACGCAGTCATGCCGAGGAGGTACGTCGACAACGAATACAACCGAAGGGTTGGACGCGTAGGACTTCCTCATGGTTCAGCCGTCATCTCATCTTCAAGTGGCAATTCAAATCGTGGTGGTTCAGGCTGGAACTCTCCTGGTGCAGGAAGCTATAGTTCTAACTCGTCAGGCAAAACTTACGTAGATAATGCATACAACCGAAGGGTTGAACGCGTTGGACTCCCTCATGGTTCAGCAGTAATCCCATCTTCATCAAGAAGCAATTCAAATCGTGGTGGTTCAGGCTGGAACTCTCCTGGTGCAGAAAGCTATAGTTCTAACTCGTCAGGCAAAACTTACGTCGACAACGAATACAACCGGAGGGCTGGACGCGTGGGACTTCCTCATGGTTCTGCGGTGATTTCGAAATCAGGTAGTTATGTTTCAAACTCGGCATCTGCTGCGGAGTATGGATCAAGTTTTTCCGTTCCAACACACGTTAACAATGACCTCAATCGTAAACTTGGACGAGTAGATCTGCTTAGAGGCTCAGCAGCAATCCCTTCTATTGATCCCATCAATGGTCGGAGTGATTCTATGATGCCTATTTATCGGAATAATTCTCCGGAGGTAAATGAAGTTTTCGTTGATGATGCCATAAACTACGCCAGAAAACCTCGTGGTTCTATGGTATTGAGATCCAACTCCGGTGTGACTTGTTTCCCAGTTGTTGATGCTTTGGACTTTGAAAAATACTTCGGTTTCAGTCCTAACGTTCAGAGAACAAGAACCTCAAATGGCTCAGCAAGCTTGCACAGGGACATATTCAAAAATTTGTTGGAGTTTCCCCAGCGGGACGACTTGGATGAGAAGTATACAAACGTGCCCAAAGAACAACTATCTGCAGCGGTAGATTCTGTAGTGCAACAGCTCACTCGTGTTATGGAAGTAAAGAAATGGAAAGATGAATCTAAAGGGGAAAAGAACCCTAAAAATGAAAAATCACTTCTCAGAGAATTTACGGGGAACAAGGTTATATTTAAGGAAATCGAAGTACGAAGTTCAGTTGGTAAGGGTGCGTTTGGAGAAGTGTTCGCAGCAAAGTACCGTGGATCCTTCATCGCCGTCAAAAAACTTCGCGTCCAACGCGTTTCTAAGAAAAGGCTACGGAATTTTAGTGAGGAAATTCAAATTCTTTGTAGCCTAGAACATCCAAACATTGTCAAATTCATCGGCGCTTGTGTAGTTACCCCTAATCTCTGCATTTGCATGGAATTCATGAAACATAGTCTTCACGAAGCGCTGCATGTGTTAGAGAAGGAGTTAACAGAAAAACAAAAACTGAGAATTATCTCAAACATGTCGAGTGGTCTTGAATACTTACATTCGTCCAAAGTCGCACATTGTGACGTCAAGTCTCAGAACGTTCTCCTCGATTACGACACGGACTCAATGGACGGTTCTCTCACGGCGAAGCTCACCGACTTTGGTCTCTCGATGATGAAAAATAACTCTGACTCGGCTTCGTCTGTCAGTCAGCTCGAAGGTTTCCGAGGAACTCCTCGCTACAGCGCGCCCGAAGTCCTCTGTGGTGAAATGATGAGTTATACCGCGTGGACGGCCGCTGACGTGTACTCGCTGTCACTCGTGATATACGAGGTTCTTTGCCAAGAGGAACCATTCGATGGTTTGAGTGTTATCCAGTTGACGAAGCAAGTTGGTAGTCAAGGTAAAGTGCCCGCTATAGAGGAAGATTTCAATATAAGTGAGGAAGTGAAGGAGATGCTCTCCCGTTGCTGGTCTAGGGATGTGGTTGATCGACCAACAGCTCAGGAAATGAAAAGGTTTTTCAACAAAAAAAGGGAACTTTTTGAAGCCCTATAAATTTTCACGATATTTGCTTCTAAAAAAGTAGTTTCAAATTATAAAATCTTGCTTTTTGAGGGTTTTGAAATAATTTTTTACCTACTTATTTCACTTGAAATTTTCGCAAGAATGACTGGATTAGGAGCTCTAACTTCTGCTTAGTTTTGGGAGGTGTGCACAATTGCAGAAGAGTTCATGGAAGAGGTAAATTCAGCCGCCATCGTGCACAAGTAACTTAGGAAAGACATCACGCAGTCCTAATCCTGAAGAAATTAATCTAGGCTCGGGTAGAAAAATGTTGTCTTAGTCATAGTGACGAATTTGTATTCGCCTTTCTATACCTGCTTCTGACAATTACTCTACACTAAATTGAACTAACAATGGGGGCAATGAGGTCTTGAATGAGCTGCCGTTGTTATGACTTGAACAAAATGCTCCGCTTCCTCCTTAGGGGGACACAACTATTGAATCTATGGGAATTAACACTCCATGGGGAAGAATTTGAGGGCCCTAGCTGAGAGTTAGGTAGGCCTTCTTTTTGTTGAAATAAAATGTTTTTTTGTTATGTTAAGGACCATCTTTTTTCGGTTCACTGCTGTCCTGTTTTACAACACCTGCTACTTTCTTCGACTTTGATCTTGTTTCATGAACTTCTTTCTCAACTCACTGTTTCTATGCCCTTTCTGCATAGATTCCGCGTACCCTTTACTCCATACTAAATGGTGTCTTCCTCCTTCCTCTCTTTGGATCGCCTTTGCGGCGGATGGGAAGGTTTAAACTAACGAATAATCTAATCTAATCTAGTGCTCCGTCTCCTTTTTCTGAGGAACGAATCCCCTTCAGTGTATCTGAGAACTTTACCAGTGAAAGAATTTAAGGCTGACAAAGCATGTCTTTTGGGGCTCCCAATCCATCAAGTCTATGTTGAAGTACTTAGAATGTAATTTCATGTCGTGTCTTTTTAGTCGTCATGGTTTGATTGTTGATTAGGCCGACTGTGTAAATAAATAGAAAGAACTCAATTTTCCTTCAAGGTCATTATTTAAATTATTGTAAAGAAGAATTTTACATGCCAGAGTTGATGCTTTTAGTTGAATGATGAACTTTTCTCCTCAGCCATGACACTTCTGAATTTCCATGTCGCCGGTATGGCCGTTCAACTACTTCTGCTCTTCAGCTGTTAGAGTGTACTCAAATAGAGCTGTTAATTACGAAACACGTGCTCCGAATTCTATTCTTTCTTCGTGAGCTTCGCCGTATCTCTGTGCATTTCTTAGTGCAATGCTCTACGATTTCAACTTTTGTCCACAAATAAAATACAGTTGTTAAAACACTCTTCGGTACTGAGCTTCACATTTCATTATTGGTAACTGCGCGATAATTTAATTATTAGTCTAACTTCTTTCTTTTTCGTGTTACCGTTATTCATGATACGAACACCAACTTTACAATTTGATATCAAGTGTTCCTTTATCAGATAAGGATGTTTAATGTTAAGGTGTTTTAAAAACCAATGTATCAACATTTCATGTTATAATTTATTGGAAATGAAATGTTTTTCTTTTTTTTCTGTCTTTTCTTTCTTGAGCGAACACCATTCGCTGCTATATAAAAGTTGAATTACAATTTTCGGATAAAAATTTGGGTAAAATGCATGCAATATGAGTTGCATGAATGTCAATTAAATTTACTTTCTACTAACAAGTTCGCGAATATGTGCCTCGGTACAGAATAAACTTCTGTTATCCATGTATGTCTGTCGGTGCATGTGGGTACAAGAGGTAATAGTGTTTTATAACTAGGCCTTTGGCTTTCACATTCAATCTACACACTTGCAAAATGATCTGAATGAATTTCTTTGTTTTGAACACTGGTTCTTAATTATGTCAGCGCTCATGTAGCACATTCTGCATGTTTCTAAACGATTTAAGGCGCAACCTATAACACGTTGGTCGCGATGGGAGCCGCCGGTGTACACGGAGGAAATTTTCCCAATGCTGCTGACCGACCAGGAGTCAAAAACTCAATTTTCATAAATACCTAATCAAAGCTAAATGAATGTACGATCCAATTAATGTTTGCCGTTTTAAAAATTGCTTTCTACAATTGGCCTTAAATTTTAGTTTTATTTTGAACTTTCAGTTCAACCTATCGCGGCCAACGTGTTCAAGTTTTGGTGCACTGCGATTTCTGATTGGCCTACCTGTGTTCCTGTCATGAAAATATGCAATACTCTTACCTATTAGTTTTTAGTTTATCATTCTGTTTCTTCAAGTCTACGAGCAATCCTTGATTTTCTTTATTGAAAGTTTGCAGTTAAAGTTACGGAATGATGCAAATTCTTGCGAGTAGTCATTCGACGTTGATTACTTTAGCATGCGTTACAGAAGCCTTCGAAAATAAGTGTATAGTAAATAACAGGATATTAGTCCCATGCCTTTTCACGCTCCTTTTAGGTGTTGCATTTTCTGCATTGCACTATTTTTCCAGATGATGTACTTAGGGCTCTGAGATTGTATGGCCATTTACTAAGCTACCGCTCATGCACCAAATTTTGCCCGAGAGTTGGCGCCTGGCCGAAACATGTGTGGCTGGTGGTGGGTAACCCGTGACAATTCAGTGTGCAATTTTGACAAAAATGCGAGGTATTAAGAAACTATTGCATTCTGTAACTGTGATACGCTATGTCGGTTCGTGTTAAGCAGTTTATACCTCGTGGAGATGTGTGAATATTGGCAGTGATGTTTTGACATAAAATTTGAGTGAATTTCATTGACTAGTCCGTAAATCTGATAACTTGACCCGGTTGTTGTGAACTGTCTTGCTTGCTTGATGAGGAAGAGTAAACTTGACTCGTATTTAAATGTGTCGAAAAATATGATACTTGGGGTTCTTCCTTAAGCGGGAAGAATCCCTAAGCGGGAACCCTAGCGGGAAGTAGAACGGGACAGAAGCGGGAAGTAGAACGACAGGATTACGTGTGCTCTTTTCCCTAAAGATTGTCGGCTTAAAACTGTTTTATCTTGCGACGTAGCCTCCTACTGTGATATGCTAGAATTTGTATTGCACACGAAGAAGGATACTGACAGTATCTAATTCGTCCATGTATATAGGGTGTTTTTTTGTGTGAATAAATTTCAAATCTAAGTAGAATAACTCGAAATCAATCGATATTCACAAATGATAAAATGCCAAGAACTCTCAGTTTTAGAGTTATAAGGACTTCACACTTTGACTGCGGCAACTAAATATTAAGTAAGTCAATTGTAATAAGCTATTTGGAAAATACCAAGCATGAACTGGATCGTGCCTTCATTTAGCTTTGAGTAAATATTTATGAACATTGTGTTTGTGATTAGTGGTCGATCAGCAGCCTTATGAAAATTACCTCCGTGTACCACCGGTGGCGCACGTCACAGTCAAAATGCTGAATAACTTGAAGTGGGATACTATGTGCGCGTCAGTGTTAGCGCTAGTCTTGATAGTTCCAACCCCACTAAAGCAGGTTTTTGTTATTTTTACAATAAAATCTGCAAGCATTTTATAGTTACGAAAAGTATGTGCAATTTGAATGTTCGTTAGAAAATTAACACCGAGCTATCATTGGTAAACTTTAGTAGTTATTTCATTAAATTAATAAAAGCCTCGTTTTTACAATGTGTAAGAAACTTTTCGTCAGACGTATTGTAGGATATTAATAACAAACCATAAAATAATAATTAGGAGGCAACGTTTGTCAACTAACCAAATAAGATCGAGACATCCAACTCGTGTGTTCCAATGACGCACAAACACTTTAACAATAAATGCTTAATAGCTTGAAACTGCAGATATCTTTCCTAACCGTAAAATGCTTGCAGTTTTTAGTGTAAAAATAACAAAAACATGCTTTATGTGGGGTCGGAACTATCAAGACTAACGCTAACATTGACGCGCACGAAGTATCCTACATTAAGCTTCAAAAACTCAAACTAAGAAAATTTTGGCACTTTATCATTCGTAAAAATTTATTTGTTTTAAGCTTTTCCACCGATGGTTGACATTTCTTCGCACAAAAAACCCTAATGATGGATTGTTAACTTCCCGAGGGGAATTTTGCCACTTTACGAACAGATTCATTTTACAATCTACAATACAAATTTGCTGTATGTTATCTATTTTTGTGTATTATGCGAAAATAGATGTTCATTTTAGTGCCTCATTAAAATAATTCATACGGTATAGATTGTTCATGTGACAAACTTTTCATGACTTAACGAAAGATAAAGAAAAAACAAGTATTTAGTACATTTACATCATAAAATTATTTATCACATTGAAAATAAACCTGTATTAAAAATAATGATCACATGTTGGCTAACCCCCTGGAGATCTGTCGCTGGCGGTAGACAGGATATGCTCTACAAGCTAACGTCACATGATCCAACTACCTACTCAGAAGATTAATTTGACATGCAACCAATCTTTTCTACTGCAATGCACGATATTCCGAACCAAATACTTTTTTAAGGCTGAAAGATATTTTCTCTGATGGTGACAGAATGTTATTTGCGTGACAATTGACTGAAACGGCAATTCTGTTCAACAGAAAAATTTTACGCAATGTGCACATAAAACACTCGAGGGACACCGTTTCAAGTAACTGAAATACTTTAACATAAGTTACGCATTAAAATCACTAACCGCAAATTTACTCTCGTAATAAATTTCAAATGTCGAGCGAAATATATGTTTTACATTTGCCGCCTAAAGCTCGAAGTTAATACGTAATTTTTTCAACAGACGTAATTACCTAACGGCTTTTTTCTCGTTTATCTACAGGCTTGAGTGCCTACAATGAAAGGTTCCGCGTAATTATTAAAAACATTAAGTACTATTGAAATGCAGTAAACATCAGGAAATGATACAGCAACTTTGGAAATTTGTATCGTAAAATTAATTATGCATGAAATATTCAGAACACCCTGGATCTACCAGATGATATTGCATTAGTAATGAGAGTTGAATTAATCTATTTGAAAGATCAATTAAATTCAAAGTTCAAAGTTGATTGATGAAAAATTAGCTCTGGCCTCCACTACCTCAACAAAATGTTCAACGAGAGAAAGGATGAAAGCACCATTTAATATGAACATAAGGGAACGCAGAATCTATGCACAAGTTGTGTTCCTACACAAGATCACGTGCGCATAAAAATAGTAAGGTGAGAAGGAAGCCTAGGAAACATAGTAAAAGTTGAAGAAGAAAGTCAGGCGCTGAAAACAGAACAGCAATGAGCCGGAAATGATGGTTTTTCAGAAAAAAACACCTATTCAACATTCAGCTCGGGCCCTCGCATGCTCCCTCTGGGGATGCTAGTTCCTTTAGATCCAACAGCTGTATCCTGCTGAGAGGACTTAAAAGCTCAACCTTCCTAACCATAAGAAAGGTATTCCCAAACAAAGTGGAAGGCACCATTTAGTATGGAATTATAAAAATGCGAAGTCTATCAACAAGGTGCATCCCCAAACCCCGTGCGTAGAAATAGCAAGATTAAATATGACGTTTTATTTCATATTAAATATGAAATATGACGTTTTTCTTTTTCAACCAAAGGAAGGCCTATGTACCTTTTCGCTCGGCATCATACAAGTTAGTGGTATCTGAAAATCGAAAGGTCTTGATTTCATGCAAAAAAATTATAATTTGTGGGATTGGGTGTAGTCATTAAATATCAACTTATAAAAAAAAATAGCTTTAAAATTGTAAAGCAATTTACAGAATGTATTACGATTATTAAAAAAAATTTCCAAGAGCACTGAAGAGAAAATCTCTACAATTTTCAAATAGCTACGTTATAGTTTTCAGATTTCCGGGCAATTACCAAATCATCTCAGAAATTTTTCACTGAAATATCCACACGTACCTCCGGTCGAATAAAAAATCTTTTAGCTCACATTAAGAAAAAGTAACACTGATTTGGCCTTTCCATCCACAAGAAAGGTGTTTCCAAAAAACGATCGAAGAAGCCATTATTTGGAATGGAATCAATAAATTTTAGCTACAAGCCCCGCACCCTGCGCATGTAAACAAGTGATGAAATTCATGAAAAAAGAGAAAAGCTGAAGAAAGTAAGTGCTAGAAAAAAAAACAGCAGTGAACTGAAAAAAAATATCCACACTGAAAGAGCCTATCTTATTTCAACAAAAATAATGCCTACCGGACTTTCAGCTCGGGACCTTACACCTTCCCCCTCGGGGCGTACAAAGATTAGACTGCAGGTGAAAAAAGCACGAGTAGCCCGACAGATTCGGTCATCACAAAAGGAAAGGAAAATTGTAAATTAGGCCTGATTTTGAACTCAAAACCTACAGCAGATCCCAGCCATTGCTGTTAAAAGTCTGTCGGGAAACTTAAGGTATTCTCCGAGTATATTGCAAGTCCTCAAGAAGAACTAACCAAGAAACGCTTCAATCATACACTTCACGGGAGAATCTTAGAAATTCTATCCTATCACACGAAGGCTGGTCGTTGATCTACAATCGAGAGCTTTTTTCAGATCACAATACAAAATTACACTCCAATAAAATGATCATTTGATTGTACTAGCGGACAGAAATTTTTCGATTTATCCCCTGAGAATACTTCGAAACAAATGCCAGAAACATCAATTTTCACTAACTTGACTGAAAGATCAACTTGAATTTTTTACGAGCTTATCTGAGTTTCTTTAGCAGCCTTCATAGAGTAAGCAAAAACTTTTGTAGAAGAATAAACAAGCCAGCAACATAATACGTTATTGAGCACAAGAATTTCTAAGAGCATATTTCAAGATAAAATTTCTTCGGAGAATGGACACCACAAATCCTACTCTAAGTAATTGGTAACGCTCATGCATTGAAGATAGCGTCCTCATTCACAAAATTACCTTACAAGTTTGAATGTCTTCTTTAGATCTGGTTTTCATTCATCATCCAACAGAACATTTCGCGCAACACTATATCGATTGAATGAAAACATTTTGTAACGTTTTACAATGGTTGCTTGAAATAAAAAGCCACCCACAGCACAAACTTCTCTCGAGAAACCGATGACCAGGACGTCTAGTGTCACGGTCAGACGTGCTGAATCCACAGAGGATAAGTGTAAGACAAGTCTCAAGGAATCCAATAAGTGCCAAGGCTACAAAATATAAAAATTAGACATTTCGAGTGAGCACATAGCTTGCGTAGAAAATTAGACAAATCCAATTCCGTACGAAAAACGATCAATACCTTACAAATAATCACCATTGCCTTTATCAAGCAATTTATTCGTTAACTAATTAAGTATAAATTAATATTAGTGGTTGTATTACTGTCAATATTACATCAAATCAATATACGGGAAGCTTTTCTCATTGCCACCTCTCAGTTGGCAGTTTCGTCTCACTTACAGTGATAGAAAATTTCATCGAGTTTAGTCACACTTTCAGACATAATTAAGTAGCTAACAAGTTAGCTGATACATGCGCTGACAGTTTCTCAGTTAATAATTACAATAAGTTACTGAAATGAGAGAGTCTAAGAATTGCGACAAATAGATGTTATGATAATGGAAGCTGGACTCGAAAAAAATTTCTAGGAAGTTCCAAAGTTATTCATAAAGAGTCAACTGTTAGCAATACTGCTACAGAATTCGCAGTTCAGGAAAGTGTACATTCCTAAGTGTAAGCCTACATTCAGTTAGACGAGTAGAGCGACGTTAAAAAATAACCTAATGGACACGCTGTGTAAGCACACTAATTTATTCGATTACGCCCTAAGGTAATGTATATTTTTTATTGCTCGAACAGGTCGAATAAAATTCCCAAAAATTCACCTATCGTCAGCGGTCGCTAATAAAATCTGGACAGTAAAAAAGTTTACAAAGAGTTCTCTGCAAAGCAGCGGTGAGCCTCGTATATCACTTCTCAAAAAGTCTTCCACATAACCGATTGTTGTACGAGAAAAAGTGGGATATTTGAATTTAAGAATTAGGAAACTTAGACCATTTCAGCAAATTAGCAGCAATACACTCAGCCGGACTAATCAGATTCTAAAGGCTGGTCTTTAATTGCAATTTAAAAATGAAATAAATATTCTACAAAAGCTTCAAAAATTTGAGGCTCTGCACAGAGGCGTTCAAAATTTTCAAGGTTGAAATGTACTTAGAATTGCGAATGATTACCGCAGCCGAAATTCGAACAGAATGGTCTCAGTTCTTTCAAAAAGGCCAATTGACGAAGCAGATAATAATTTCGAGTTGAGATAAAAATCCGTCACCCCCACACTAGGGAGCACACAAAGCTTTAACGCACAAAATTCTGAGACCAACCCAGAAAATAATTCCAACTAGAACATCTGCACGCAGCGCTTCAAACGACGCCAAATTAAACTTGACGGACACACACACACTCACACACACCGAAGTAAACACAAAGCGGCACCTAAGACACCTGGGGATTGGCTAGAGTAGCCACCAAATATATCCTGGTAGCCAGAAGGTCTGAACTGATTGGTTTCGTATTTTCTCTGGATTTCAATAAGAAAGTTCTCAGCAGTCGTCAAGCAAGAGAGGTGCAGAGAATTGCTTGCAAACTGGGAGCAAAAAATGAAATAAAATGTGAAATATGTGCGTTTTCACCACTGAGTGATATACCTCCAACCTTCGCCATGAAGAACGTTTACGG